>JAZHYW010043725.1:0-10446 GCA_037355805.1 Ixodes ricinus | reverse complement strand
AACTCAGGTGCACACAATGTAGGGAACTGTTCGTAGTACCATATGTAGTACGGATTAATTGCATCTAGTAGACGTGATGGAGATCAGTATAACTCACGGAAACTCCAACTTGCTTCATACCAGACCACGAAGCAGCCTAAGAAATGAGGGGGAGCTAATACTATTCATGTGGAACAG
Source organism: Ixodes ricinus (assembly GCA_037355805.1). Lineage (NCBI taxonomy): Eukaryota > Metazoa > Arthropoda > Arachnida > Ixodida > Ixodidae > Ixodes > Ixodes ricinus. Next base: position 10,269 of record JAZHYW010043725.1, on the reverse strand, counting down.
GGTGCCAATATAATTTTAAGAGAAAGCTCATTTTCGAAAGATTGGTATGGTCACACCTTAAAGAACCCTGAGTTTGGAAGCTCCGTAAGTACAATCACGGTCAAAAAACAATACGAACAACGGAGCGGCGACTGAAAGGTACCTAGTTCGCCACATAGCGATGGATGTGGGCAGTGTTTAAAGAAAGAGACAGGTTGATTTTTTTCATAAATTGCGACAAATTTGATCTTAGTGATTTACCGACCAACGGTGCAACCTAAAATTTACGGTGTGCTCTTCAGTGTTCGGCTTCGAGAACGTTGCGATGTTTCCCTTGCTTCATAGAAATTCGTTGCACCGCGGCGAATGGTCACGCCAATCGCAGGAGCCGCGTATTTATTGACAGATTATACCGCTTAGTCATTCAACTGAAGACGTATGAAGTTTGTTTCAGAAAGGGTGTCGTTCTCGAATAATCCGCTGGCACTGTAACGTTTTTGCTATCAATGAAATCAGTATGTACGCTGTTAGCAAGTCCCGTGTATTTGGGGAATATTTCGGCTGAAAACCACGTTATTCACACAAATTAGCATAACTTTACACGTTGTGTAATAGATAATTCGTTCAAAAATCATGCGAGGTTGTAAAAAACGTGCTTTGGATCGGTCTTACATGTATAACCGTGTAGCCGACCTCGAAAACACAGCATCGCCACCGACACCGCGACCGCCATGTTAATTTTGATTCGGTCGATGGGACGCAATGAAACAGGATGTCGTAGATGAGACGAGACGCGGCGTCGATGGCTGCTTACTTCTTGCATATTGGGTCTTAGTACTATGAGGCTTCTTCTTGCCGCTGTTATGATCGGCCACACAGACCGCAGCGCAGCCAGTCAGCCAGCGGCGACCAGATGGCTGGGTTCGGCTCCTGGCATCGCCGAACCGTGACGACATTCGCGACGGAGCACCCCGCCCGCAGCGCGACCACCCGTGGACGCGCTCCCCAGAGAAGGAAGCAACGGAAGTTAAGAAGAAAGGAACAGGTCATGTTCTCTTTGCCGTTGGCTCAGAGGTAGAACATCGCACTACTGACGAAGTGGTCGAAGAATGCATCCCTGGGAGGAGCGAAGTGTTTTTTACGGCAAAGATGTTAAGGGCTAGTTTCCCCAGGATCGTGTCGGTCTGCAAACAAATGATGACACAGAACTCTAAACAGCTACCGCCATCTCTGAGCGACTGCGGCAACCAGACAACCGGCTTGCCGGTTGTTTGGTTGCCGCCGTCGCTCGCTCATAGATAGTGGCAAGCTTTCGGGCCTTTCCAATCTGGCTTGCCGATTTTCGGCCGGCCATTACTTCATTCCCACCATATTACAGCTTTGCTGGTCTTCCTTCTTCACCAGAGCGGAAAGGCTGAAAGTTGTTTTGTTAAGTTTTTTATTTAATGTACCAACACAAAGATAAACAAACCCAGAACAATAGAAGGAAAATTAAAATCCTTATTATCCACTGACGCCAAGGAAAACTACACAAATATCATTGCTATAAACTTCATCAGCACGCTGTTTGATGAACAGGATTTGGGCACCCGGGCTGCGTCTGGGCCGTTTACTCAGGGGCCAAGACGACGATGTTGGCCCTTCAGTCGTTTATTTTGCCGTATCGTTTTCGACGTGCATAGAGAAAAAAAGAGTAAACACATAAACAGCTAAGCTTCGAAACGATACCGACGCTGCTACGTACACTGGGCATAGATGGCGGCCGCGATCTGCTGCGATAGCGACGGCCTTCGGGCCTCGGCCACTTAGGCCACATATCGTGCCTCGACTGCCGGGCCCTGACCCTGGCTGCGACCACTGCAACCAGCGGTGCAAAGTCTACGACGCTGTGACGCTACGAGCACTGTGAGCGAGTTCTGGCTCTTTGAGGTCTCTTGTTCTCGCGACCGCTGTGCAGCGACTGTGATGTGTGGTTTATTTGTGCGTCTTCTAGCAACGTTCGGTGTTGTCACCCCTTACCGTTTGCTAACCGACCATCACCATAATCTTGTGTTTCCAAAGCTGAAGATGGCCATGCTGCTGTTGTGAACGAAGACGCGAACGGTCGCCGACGTTCTCTGTCTGCATGGGCGCCCGTTCGTGCTTGTTACCCCTTATTGTGTCAACCGACCATCACATTAATTTTGTGTTTCTGGAGCTGCAGATGGCAGTGATGTTTTTGTGAACGAAGTCGGGAACGGTCGCCGACGTCCCATGTGTGCAAGGACGCCCAGAGGTGTGGGTGCAAGGAGGGTGGAAGTTGCAGCGTTCTATTTCTCGAAAAGATGCAAGAAAACAAGAGGGTTTTCTCTTCTCCTCCGACCCCTCTCCACCTTCCGGTATTATTTCTGCGGGCGCTCATGCCTGTGTGCCGTGGTATCCGGCCAACTTCCTGAAAGCCAGTTGGTCAAAGGTCAATTTGTCGATAGAAAATTGTAAAATATGCCACTTCGCCATAGGCCAATTTGCAGATCCCAACTCGTCGAAGATCAGTTTGTTTAGTAGGCATCAGAGAATTTAAGAGGAACCCTTGTATTATCGTTGTTTCTCGTGCTGCACTTTTTCCCTTGATGTTATTTGTTCCCTTTGCCTGTCCAAGTGCAAGGTGCTATCGGGAAAATGAGGAAATGCGAATGGTTCTCGATACACACTGCGTGACATGGCAGCTCTCTGGGAAATCATGGAAATGTGCGTTAGAAGCGAGGGCATGACTCCTACCAACCATATTATCTACCGGGAAATGCTAGACCAGGGGTGCACAATTAAAAATTAGGCGGGCCAAAATTATATTTATTAAAACGTGTGCAGGCCACACCTAGTGCGACGTGTTGCACATTTTAGCTGCGGTCAGGCTTCCGATATCAAGCGTCATTGCACTGGTTTCCGTCTTTAGCACATCTCGCAATATCATGTCCTTCATGGCAGATCGAAGGCGGTTCTTGTTCAGATTCATCAGTCATTAGCTCGCATGCTATAGGATGTGAGGTAGTTCGGGCAGCAATGATACGAGTACATCCAAGACTCGAGAGCCACTTCCTGCCCGTGAAAAACGAGACTTCAAAATCTGCATTGCTGCGACTCCCATGCCGACTATTTTTCTGTGCGCCTAAGGTACTACATTCTTGCCGAGTGCGTGAACCGTTTGATCGTCCTGTTTTTGTTTCTCAACGCATAACCAACCCGCTCGGGCACTGCTGTCTGCTGTGAAAGTGGTCATGAACGACTATGCGAGCGGTCGCCGATGTTGCCATGTGTCCGAGTGTCAACCGACGATCATCTGACAATCATCTTGGTTCGTGTCTCTGTGCATCACCAGATCACCAGTACCGCTAACGCAGAGCTGTCTATCCTGGAATTGGTCGTGAACGAAGACGCGACTGGTCGCTCAGGTCTCCCTGTGTTTCACAGCAAGACGACATATGCTCCCTGATTGCTATTCTATTTCAGATTTCAGTGTTTTAAGGAATCGTTTGTGCGACTATGGTACAATCGATCAACCTGCGGTTAGTCATGTTGTGACGGTATTCTATATCGTAACTTCGATCATACTTTGGCCAATATTGCTATCATCTGCGTGAAATGCCATGCTAGCCTCATTTTGGGTGCTCTTGGAAAAGAAGGCTGAACAGCAATGCAATTTTGCGGAAAGGAGACGTGTCCTTGTCTTCAAACAGTGGATTTTCTTAGTGGTCGAGGGTCGAGACTCCTACTGCATGGCGCGCCGGTCTTGCCGGGGCTCCTAGGAAGCAGGAGGCTATCGACTCGCGTCGACTTAACCAAGCTGAACCAGGTCATCCTCCGAGAGCAGCATATGGCGCCGACCGTCGACCAGGTGTTCGGGTTGCTGGGAAGCACTACCGTCTTCTCGAAACTGGGCGCAATGTCTGGGTTTCACCAGGTACGCCTCTCCGAAACCTGCCAGGAGTACATGACGTTCATTAGACCCTTCGGGCGATTCTATTAACGCTGCCTCTCCTTCGTAATTACTTGGGCCCCAGAGGTGTTCCAGAGCCCGATGTCACTGATTCTCGAGGAAATTAAAGGTTGCGTCATCATGGTAGACGGCATCCTGGTCTATACCAGAGACCAGTCTAAACCCGACAGCAGACTCAAGTAGCCCTCGAGAGACTGCAACAAACGGGCGTTACGTTGAATGCGTCCAAGTGCCGCCTCGGGGTGCCGTGCCTCAAGTTCCTTGGTGTGGTGTTGAGTACCAACGGCATAGTACCAGACCCCAACAAGGTCCCCCGCCATCACGGGCATGCAATTTCCAAGAGACGTACAAGGCGTGCGGCGCCTGCTGGAAATGCTGAACCACATCGGACATTTCTTGCTGAGCTTGTCCGCCGCCACATCGCGAATAAGGCCCGTCCTTAACAAGGACATGACGGGACCTGGGGGATTGGTCAAGATTCAGCCTTCGACTTGCTAGAGAGGATGGTGGTATCCAGCTCTTGCGTGGCTAGATAGAACCCAGAGTATCCAGCTACCTTTTCTGCAGGCATCAGCTCGCATGGCCTGTGCGCCGTCCTCCTGCAGGAGCAACCTCTGGTGAGCGACGAGGAGTCCCATACAAAGATGGTCTATGGTCGGCTACAAGAAATTCTTTGTATGACCGGCTATAGAAAATAGGCGCAATTAGCTATAGCCACCTCTATGGCTGTCTATAGCTTTTTTATGGTCTGCCCTATGGCTGTCTATGGCTTTTTCAATTGAAAGCTATAGAATTTAGTGGGGCTTACTCTATGGGTCTCTCTAGAAAGGATCCTATAGAAGCCTACGACTTTTCTTTTGGTTCCTTTAGCCGCCTATAGCTTATTGTATGGTCTGCCAAAAAGCTCTCTATGGCTTACTCTACAGATCTTTTTAGACAGCGTGCTATACACCAACTCATGTTTACAAACAAACCGGAGCGCCCGGAGCGCCCCTAGCGGACGCCACCGGCGCCGCGCATGCGCGATGGGGGTGTGGGCAACAAGCGCGCCGTCGCCCATAAACAAACCATTGAAACGCGATGTTATCGGCGTCAGTGTGAGTCCCCCTGCCCTTTTTCGCAATCGAATTGTTGATTCTACGTCTTCCTGGCAATGTCCGACTACATGAGCAGCGTCAGCGAAATTAACGAGGCTCGTTACACCGCGAAACTTCGAGTGAATAATCTGACATGCGGCGATTCATTCCGCGTGGACGCCGCAGAATGTACGCTAAAGCCTGATTCACCTGATGAGATTTCGCTCGCAATTTTCAGTCGCGACGTCGCTCGGGCTGCAAAAGCGTGAACCGTAGCTGAGATGGTCGACGTCAATACTGAAAATCGCAAGCAGAATCGGACCAAGTGAATCAGGCATAACAAGTCGGTGATGGCCGCTGGTAACAATAATCAACATCTCCATGTATCTACTGTTTACGAAGAGCCTGCTTACCAACCTTCAAATTTAAGTCTTTTGAGGCCTGCACTTACTTCTTATCGCAAGGACCGGGCCAACTTTTGGTCTACGGGCCGGCGTCGACTAAGAGAGCAGACGACAAGCAGAAACGTTTGAAAGAGCAGACGACATTTTGAACGATCAGGCGGCCGTTTGAACTTGAAGACGCACTGAACGTAGTCCGCAGGTGGTCCGCACAACTTGACGGTTTTCTGGCGTTCATGTTGGAACAAAACAAATAAATCTGATGACCACAAGTATCCGTGAATTCAACCCAAAGTGCTTCCCGGCCAAGCAATCGTTGTCCGACGGCGTCTGCTTTTCCCTTTTCCCGGCACATATCCAGATTCTCGGACGAACCGAGCACGTGAAAACTGACCTTCAAACCTTTCTCGACACTTTTGGTACGGCCCCAGTCGCGGCGTTTTGACGATAAGGCAGGTTTTTGTCTGATTCCTTTCAAAACAACGCAGGAATACACGTCTGGCATGGGGACTTCTGCCCACAGCCCCAGACCGGAAGTGCGACCGGCGCGCCACCACCGCGCCGTGACGTCACAGAGATGAGTTCGTGTATAGCAGCCTATGGAATTTCCTATGGTTTCTTTAGCCGCCTATTGCTTTCTGTATGGTCCGCTATAGCCCGCTCTATAGTCCGTCCTATGGTTCTCTTTACCTATTGTGCTATAGCTGCCTATAACTTTCCCAACGGTTTCTTTAGCCACCTATAGCCCTCTGTATCGTTTGCTATAGCTTATTCTATAGCTCGTCCTATGGTTCCCTTTACCATTGTGCTATAGTGTTTCCTATGGTTTCTTTAGCCACCTATAGCCCTTTGTATGGTTTGCTATAGCTCGTCCTATTGTTCCCTTTACCATCGTGCTATAGCCGCCTATAGTGTCTCTCTATACCGCAATCGCATGAAATGTGCAACAAATGTTTTGTTGTCGCGGTACATCTTAATAGAAAAAAAGCGCCGACCTTGTCTTTACATACAAAATAAGGTTTGACAAGTCAAACTTTTTTAAAACGTTTCGCACTTGATAAACCCGTCTAAAACATTGAGCAAACCACTGAACAACAAAAAATGCACTCGCCCAGGTGTTTGCAAAAGGGCAGGTAAACAGATAGAAGAGATTGTTTTCAAATCTCCTAGAAGTTTATTACACACAGCGTATTCTGTAGACAAGTACAAACTAAGCAATCTGTAATATGTGAAGAGGTACTATTAAAGCTGGTACACAACTGAGAAAATTGCAAAGCAAACATGAACCGGGGCAGTTCTTGTTTTTCGGTGATTGGCGTTGTGCGGGAGAATACACGCGCGGGCTTTTTTTAGAGTGTGTGTCTAGTCTTTTGGCAGCCGGCAGAAATGGTTCCCAGAAATTCTACTGGCAGTTGCAACTCACTGGCGGTGCCATCACTTCATCGAACGACGTTTCATCGACAGATCGTTTCATCAACACGCGATGTTTCATGAACAACTCAGAATAGCTTTTTTTGTTTTTTTGTTTGTAATTGGCCACTGCAGACGCCCCAAGAAGCGGCGTGAACGGGTGGGCTGGGTCGGTTATCACAAGCCTCCAGAATTACACGCACGACGAAATGCCCCTACAGCGGGCAACTCGCTTAACGAATGTCCATGAAACGTTAATGTAGACTACACGTGTGTACAGTCAGAGGCAATTTGACCTGCGACAACGGAGCGAGCGGCCACGGGGAACAATTGCCGTATGCAGCGCTGCGTTCGCTTTTTCGCGCTGGGGAAGAGGCTACGGGAGCAGTCCACGTTTCGCTGCCGGGGGAGGTCGAGTCAAAACAAATGCCCCTCGCGCTAGAATGGCTTTCAATCATATCAGATAAGCTCTTTTTTGCACAATATTTTTCCTGCGTTTTATCTTTCACCTTCTCTTTGTAAATTTTGACTGTAAGTTCCTCAAGGGGTCAAACGCTCCGCTGTTTCATTTTGATCATGGCAAGTAAGTTAAGAATGACTATAGTTCATTTATAGGCGTGCACTCAATACTTTTAGTTACTTTTACTTTTACGTCCACTTTTAGTTATATATTTGTTAGACTGAACCGCAAACCGTAAACTGAGATCAAGTTGGAATCATTACGTGCGAAAGAACTGATAGTAATGCCCGACGGCTTTACAAACTCATGCTAAGATATGTGCGCCAGAACGGAAGCAAACCAAGATAGCCTTGTCAAGGGAAACAATAAAAATACTTAAAAAATATAAGTCGGCGTATTTTGCTAACCGCTTCGAAATGCCGTGCCGCATAGCCGGCCCTTCGTCATGTCTTCCTTCCGTCTTAATCCCTCCCTCCCCCCTTCTACAGAGTGGATTAGTCTGCCGAGTCTCGTTCCCGGAACGCCGCGGCGACCGCTGCGCCCCATGCGGCATTTTTCCTGCTCCGCCGGCGTTCACGTTGTCGCAGGTCAAATTGCCTCTGGCTGTACATGAAACGTGTGTCTACGAAAAGTTGGCCACAAAATGTGTTTTCCCGAAACGCAGGGAGATTAAGAAAGTCAGTTTTCTGCCTGCAGTTGTGACATCATTTCAGACAGATAAGGCAGGCGACTGTCGGTAAATTTTCCGGGAAATTATTCTTCCGGCAGCCAGGGATAAACACTGCCTAATTCTAGAGGTTATCCAAAAAAGTGCCTGTAGAAGAACGGTCAATTGTCACCAAGTGGGTGGTAGCGCACTTACGTTAAATATACCGAACTTGACAGGTGTAATCCGAGATATATGTCGACACGGGCACTGTAGAACAACCATTCAAACACAAAAACGAGTAGGAAGGGATCCATGAAGATGTAACACGATGTAGCACACACTGTCATTTCCAGAACAAAAGACTAAGCGCATCACAGAATGTCTTGGGCTTCTTTGAAGAAATCGATACATGTAGGACTTTTCCAACGAGATACCATTTTCCGCAAAAGCGAAATTCACAGCAGCCCTGCAGGCCCCACAACACGCGAAACTTGGTCCGGTCTTCGCAAGGAGGTACAAGCAGATATTCTGGGATTGTCAACGGTTAATGCGTCATCCATCAAATCACGTGATCACGCTTCTGCATTTACCCGCGAAAAGAGAGCCGAGTCAAGCGATAAAAAGACTACGGTTGATTGGCCCGGCGAGTGCGCACATTCTTCCACTCTTTCAGCTTAGGGAACGAGAAAAAGAGAAAACTAGAAAAGCAGCAGCTTCCTCAAGGCCAGAACGGGGGAGTGCTGAGAAAGACTAATCTTCAGGGACATTCCAACAATGAACACAATGAGAGGATTTGCTCACTTTGTACTCGAATTGATAGTGCAGTGGATGCTATGCGTCGCCTTGGGCTTCAGGCAGGTCGTCGTGTTCTGCTTTATCACCATTTCGAGACAGTAGTCACGTGACCCTAACCGAAGACACGATTAGCCTAAAACACACATAGCTTCTACTCTGCTGTCAGTACCGCGTGAACAGGGCAGCTCCATCATGGCCAGCCCCTGGACTTCCAAAGGAGCTGCCCAGCCCAAAAGTCACCAAAAAACACTACAAGTTTGAAGATACTATGTTTGGGCTGTATAACCCACGTTATAACCTAAAATAAACAAATAACCACGGCTATTTTTTCGCATGATGTCCCCAAATATATATATATATATATATATATATATATATAGGTGAAGTAAGGTAAATAAAAGAACAATGGACCGGGAAAAGTTAATAAGTCAAAGATGCGTACTGTCGGAGTTACTAATTCGAAGTTTATTACAACGTTTCGAGCGGGGACCGCTCTTCATAACGGTCCCCGCTCGAAACGTTGTAATAAACTTCGAATTAGTAACTCCGACAGTACGCATCTTTGACTATATATATATATATATATATATATATATATATATATATATATATATATATATATATATATTTATATATATTCGTATGGGGTCGCCTTTGCGTCGCGGTCACTGACTACTGCCGAAAAGTGGTACAGCCAAATCGAGAAGGAAGCGCTGGGAGTCCTGTGGGCCATCCAGAGGTTCAAAAAGCTTCTGCACAATCTGAGCTCTTTTGTAGAAACAGACCACCACCGCTGGTCCGGTTGCTGGGCTCCAACGACCTCATGCCTCGCCGCGTCTTGCGGTTCCACAGCCGGCTGCTGCGCTACCAGTTCACGGTGCAGTATGTTATTGTCAAGTGCCTCGCCACTGCCAACATGTTGTCTAGAGACCCAAGGTTCTCGCTCGATGCAGCTGCGTCTACCGCGGACAGCGTCGAGCTCTTCGTGTCACAGGTTGTGACTGCACACTCTAAGACATAAAGAAGGAGAAAGATAGCAACAGCGTGTTTTCCTCCATTTCACTGATGCGCCCCAAGGCGGATCCGAAAGCAGGGAGGAACAAGACGTCTTCTTTCTTTCTGAGGCTGACTGGGGACCTTATTTTCGTGAGCTGCTCTAGGCTTAGAGACTTCTTATTATTTTGCTCCATCACAATGTTGCGCAGTTTGATAAGCAGCATTTGTGCACCTACGCATGCCCAACGCAGCACTATAAGTTGCATGAAATTGTGAACCTTTGTATGTCAGCAACGGGGAATCCATAGTATATTCTCCCAAGAACGCAGAGCAGCATGCTGGTTTTACCATTCACTTTTTCAAATACGTAAACGAAGCCGTCGCGAGTCATAAGTCCCACAATGGTGCTACGTACACCGGTCACGGTGGATGCGCAAGGTCTCCCGAGTCTGCTTGAGCCTATTTGAGCGGGTCGACGGCAAGCCCGTGACTATAGTAATCGCGAAACCCACCGCTGCAGCGACCCTGCC
>JAZHYW010043719.1:0-48849 GCA_037355805.1 Ixodes ricinus | reverse complement strand
ACCGCCGCTTTCCCCCTTTCTGGTTGTGTAGAAAGAGTGAAAGTCCCGGATGAGAGGCTTGGCCGGTGTTGGGTGTCTGCTGTGCCCCAACTTCGTTCGCGCTTTCTTTTCTGTTTTAAACTCGCAAACTTAATTGATCCTCGGGCTTCGATGGTGACAGTCCCCCGGTCATCGGGACCAGAGTGTCGAACCGAAATTTTTATCGGTTCGGTTCCGGTTCGGGTTCACGGATTTCGGTTCAGCTCCGGTTCAGTTCCGGGGAGCAAAAAATAACGGTTCGAACCGGTTTGAACCGGTTCGAACCGGTTTGAACCGCTAAACTCAGAATATATTTTCCGCGTTCCTTTGGCAATAGGCACTTTTTCAAGAGTGAAACGAGTAACTATATAGTTTTTTTATAGTTTGTTAAATCCACTTTTTTTTTCAGGTACCTAAAATAAATTGCGTTGTTGAATTTCGATGAAACAGTAAATGAAAAACTAGATTAACATATATGACTCAACATCTATTTTTTTTACCTCAGTTGCACATATTTTACCTGAATCTAAAGGTTATCAGTCTGGTAGGTCGTCTAAAATGCGCGTGATTAGTAAACCTTTGCGTCGCAATATTAAAAGTCGAGTCCTGCTGTGCTCTTGTACTTAGAAATTAATTAGTGCATACAATCATAAAGTGGTACGTTCTCGCCATATATATTCTGAAATCTAGATTATAAAATACGTTTCACAATATATATGATGACGATGCAACTGAGCTTAAAGCAATATATTTTCAAAATGTCAGGAAAGTTTTAGGACAAACCCTTTCAGTCTACCTTTTATAGAAACTGTGAGCGGCAAGCACAACGCTTTCTTTCCTGATCAATATTGTTTACACTCAGCGCCGTGATGCAGGCAAATAATAATGCAGTAGAGAGTGACCTTCGTATTCAGTTCGGATATGACCTAAAATAGAGCGCATTGAAGTGCACCTTTTCGACGTAGCTTGGCGTTTGATGTTTGTTCTTGACAAGATGCCGGTCAATTCAATTTGTAAATAAGCATCACCCTTGCTAATTGGTGATTTGTTGTTAAATACGACAAAGTGGTATTTCATAGTCTACTCGACATTACAGCTACTTAATTGGTCACTTTCTGATGGTCTGCGTGCGCAATCGTCGTAGTTCTGCCACGCGCCACTGTGTATGTACTTCGTTTTCATCCAGCTTACATACACATAAAACTGTTGGTCATCAAATAAAAGAAGCAACAGAAACACAAGTTATTGTGAGAAACACAAGTTATTTAAATCAGCTTCAAAATGAAAAAAAAATGCATGGGTTTCTCCCAAGTTACTTATGGACGTGCCCCTCGAGGATAAAAATCTCCCGAAAAGAACTTTATGGTGATAGGCCCTTTATTTATGTTGTCAAGTCTTCAGGTAGTAAGAAAATATTTGCTATTGTCATCAATCAATTTGACTGTATGAAGTTCACATAACCGCTTCAGACCGACACGGGAGGACGATGCTCGAAAATGCGCCATCTGTTGAGTCTGCGGAACGTGCTTATTTGTTCCCTGTTTGGCAGTGTGAAACACCAGGTCGCGGGGTATGCCAAAAAGAACTGTGTGCTCACGTTATAGATCTGAAGGCAAATGCACGAGATGTGCAGAGAGAGAATAATAAATTATATTCTTCTAAATAATGCCATACACGACGCCTTACTGTAAAAAGAACCATATAGGGATGCATGTTTTAAACATAAACACGTTTGACGGAACTCCGTCTGGTTGGGTCAAAAAGTTGAGAAATACAGACCTTCACAAACCAAGTCCTAAAAATTTAGTGGCCCGACATTTCAATAGGACGGGCTGAATAAGTCGACAGCCACTTAACCGTCGGCGTATGTCAACGGACTAGGGCACTTGAAGAAGAAAAAGTGAGTGAAGCAAACGACACACCGTAGATAGAAAAGAAGCTGCTGCTCTCCACGTGCAAATAGTCGCCCCTGATAAACAAACACAAAAAAAATCGGTTTTAAACGTTGGACTTTTTACTGTTCAGGACTTGGTTGGTTATGGTGCGTATTTCTCTAGTAGAGATGCGTGTAATGATGTTCCTAATTACACATAAATATGGCAAAGAACAGACAATATATTTCTAATTTAAATCACATTAGGACATCGGACTGCACGAGCTCGAAACTTCGCAGAATACTGTCTCGGGAGGCTAAAGTTATATTTGGTTTTACGGCCACTTCTTTTGTGGCCCGAATATATACAACTCCGTGCTTTATCAGTCATGCGCGCTCTAACATTTTATGAGGCTGCAGCATATCATCGCGAGACTGCTATATATACTGCAAAACTTTACGATTTGGACATCCCCTTTCGCTATACTTTGTTTCAGCTTAAAGGGGCTTTGCAAAGGGACGAAGAAAAGCAAATGCTGCTTCGAACGGCGTGCCTATCAGTGTCAAACATGAGCGTTCAGTGACGACATTGGTCTAGAACGTCGGATTATGATAACATAAAATTCTAGAGGTAGAACTGGCTAAATAGGATCCTTTCAAGCACGTGACTCTCACTCATATATTTGCTTGGAACAACCGTAAATTGGTGGGGCGCTCACATCTTCGTAACCGGATATTAATTTGCAACACTTAGGAAGATCGCGCATGGATGTTTCACGCTCTTGTCGTTTATGTTCTCTATTGGCCCAGACCAATAACGTCATCAACAAAAGAAAATGCGCTCAAAATTCTGAACCTCTTTCAGCTACTAGCGAGTTTTAGAATAGAAGGCCCCACAGCTTTGGGTGCCCCAAACAGATTGGGGCATTGCAATGGACATGCGCAGAAGTTCTGCGCATGCGCACCGGGACGCCCCAGGCTGTTTGGGGCACCCAAAGCTGTGGGGCCCCCTATTCTAAAACTCGCTATTATGTTCAAAATACGCCAGATTTCTAGTTTATTTTATATTTAATGTGTTGTTAGAGTCCCAGCCACTAATTCGAGCGAAAGCAATGCAAATTTAAAAAACAAATGACCAGAAACACTTTGCATGGCTCGTTCAAGTCCAGATGCAGCCTATGCTACAAACAAACACTAAGACTTTGGCTAGGTACAAAGATAAAGTGTCGCGAGAATAACACGACGCATATGAAATTAGGACCAGGGAGAAGAAATGTATAAGTGACACGTCCCTATCTTTATCTACAAAGGAGTTTGAATTTTCGAAACGCGGGCTGAGCAGATAGGGTAAACCGGGCTTTTGTGGCTATATAACGTGCGAAGTTTCAATAAACTGCAGTTGAGAGTGCGCCTTGTCCTGTTTGCCTTCGTCTGTGTCCCCGTACTTTTTCGTCGCTTTTTGTTTGCAGTGAACCAACAGGCCCAAATCTCCACTTTACTATGCTACAAGCACGAACCTTTGGTCCCGACCACTTGCACTGCTGGAGCGCGCGTGCTTGGACGCTGAAAGCCCGGAGCTCGCTTTTTTGTGTCTGATTCGCAACTTTCATGACCTATAGGGAGCGCACTGGTGTCTATCAAAATGGCTGTCATCTGGATGATTGTCGTAGAACAGCAGTGCAAGGCTGGGTCCGCGACGCGTAAATAATTATAGTGTTGCTATAAACGAGCAGTATCAGAGCCTTACTTTATTTTTTCACAACAGGAAGGGGTAGGCAAGCACCTTTATTCTGAAGCCTATCATCCAGGAGCTAGGGAGCGCGATCCTCACGCCGCGGTACCACCATCGCTGAAAGTTGCGAATACGCTCACACTTAAAGTGAAATGGAGTATTGTGTTGAGAACATCACATATCAACAGAAAACTGAACTGTTTAACATTGTTTGCACGTCACATCATCGCACTATGTGCGAGTGGTCAGAGATTTCTTTTTGCTGAGAAAATCAAATCCCAAGGTGCAAAATGCACGCTGCAGAAGGTTCGCGCTCAGTACAACTCTTGTATTCAGAAACAAAAATGATTCTTTTTTGGTGCAGCGTCGTGAGGAACGGCGCGAGCGCCTGGCACAACGAAAACGCGCTTTCTGGCAGGAGTGATTTCGCAAACGAAGTAGTTTTGCAGGATCACGCTGTCTGCTCTGTGCCGAAGATGCGAAGCAGAGGAACCTTTACAACACAGTAGGTTTTTAACCCCCCCCCCCCCTTTTTTTGAATTTGACGATGCTCCACCAGATAATACTTTTTATTTCTGAGGGATTCCCTCCTTTGTTTGGGGGGGCCAATTCGACAATTATATTTCTGTCATTTGTAATTTAGTAATTCTCCATTTCGTTTATTCTGCAACCAAAAACTGTGAAGTTTAAACAAAACTGCGAGAATTTGAGCGGCTGCCGACTTTCGGCTCTCCCTCAAAGGCCATTAGAATCTTTCTTTTCAGGTATCCCTGCCATACACACTTGTAGTTCTATTTATCGTCAGATTAATAAGCCATATTTAGTTTTTTCAATGCTTCTATTCTCGTGGACAACTTTCTCAGACAGTTCAGCAACAACGAAAGCATGTTTGAGTGCCTCAATGATGTGTACATGTAAAATAGTTCATGCAACCGTTTTCGCACTTTCAGCAAATGCCACAAAGAGGTAATCCCTGACGTTCATAGCTTGCAAAAACACCCATTAGTTTTCCTTTCTGCTCAATGGCAGACGCAGAAAAAATAAAGGAAAGAAACAGCTTTCCCCCCCCCCTCAACTCGCTATTAGAACAGGCGGCAATGTGACCTGACGCTAATTGTATACCGCCAGTGTTCATCATAGTCATGCGTTGGGGTTGGCAAAGAATAAAGCATTGGTTGAGATTTTGGATTTATTAGAATTCGGCTATTCTCAATTTTGATTGAACACGAGCCAACACGAATGTTTGGCGATGCTGATTGTCAAGAACTCGAGCACTCGGCTCAGGCTCATGACAACCGAGTACGTCACGGTGTCGCACGACTCGCGGTGAAAAGTCGTGATGGCTAATGCCCCTGAATAAGAAAGGTAGCGACATCTTCTCCCTCCTCCTTTGACGCGCACACCTTTTATCTTTATGTTTTGCTTTTTTACACCCGAGCGGCGACTGTAGGGCCGCCTGGTTTGGACCAAGATAGCAGATGGCCTTCCTATACTCGAGTCAGAGCGCAGTCAAAGGCTGAAAGACACGCAAATACATACACACAGGCTAAAAGCGCACTGTCACTGTCTACCAACCTCGAAGGATGTGCTCAAAGAAAAATGATGAAAGCCGTGGCGTTGCACAGTCGGTGTTATTTGATTGGCGACATGAGCTCGTAGCACGCACTGCACTCCGACAGCATAGGCATTCCTTCTCCCTCCTCCTCTGACGCGCAGACCTTTTATCTTTATGTTTTGCTTTTTTACACCCTCGCGTAGACGGTAGGGCCGCCCGGTTTGGCCCAAGATAGCAGGCGGCATTCTTCAAAGGATGTCGCTACTTTTCTGTATAAATGGGCTTTAGTGATGGCATGTTACATCACGGTGTCAACAACGCTAATACATCTATATTCCGTTGCAACTCAAGGTAGGGCGAGGGAAAACAAGGCCGGAGAGGAAGAAGCAGACGAAACGTTGAAGAAGAAAGGAAAAATTGACGTTCTGAATTTAAGTCGGCCTGACGCGGTGAGTAATGCGACTACGCCACGTGGTCACGTGACGTGGCATTATTTGACAGCACGTCTTGAAACCATGACGTCACGTGACCAGGTGGCACGATTAATCGTAGTGCCAATACAAAAGCGCCACGAAAACCCACAATATCTTATACATTGCAATTTGGTTTATGACAATTTGATCACTATATAGCAATGCAGCTGCCAATTTTTACTTCTCACACACTCATTTTGTAATAAAAAAATACCGTGAACCGTTTTGAACCGGTTACCGTTATATTTTTTCCGGTTCAGTTCCGGTTCAGTTCCAAGATGGCGGCGAAGATTTCGGTTCGGTTCAGTTCCGGTTCGGCTAAAAATAACGGTTCTGTTCCGGTTTTCGGTTCGGTTCGGTTCCGGTTCGACACTCTGATCGGGACACTATTGCTCGGTCATAGGGTGCACGAATAACGACATAAAGCGTCGAATACTGTCCGAGGACCTATGTAGGTTGCAAGGAATCCGGCAAGGCGAGTGCAGCTGCAATGTTTTTAAGCTCCACCGCTTTCCGCATGACTGGAAATGATGAACCATTCATCAATTTTTGCTTGCAATGGGCCTATTTCAACGTAGCCGTTTTTAGTAATCAACAAGCGATACACGAAACGGGAACCTCAATTAACTTTTGTAAACACCCGCAGCTGCTACACATCGTTCTGCTGCGCTGCTTTTATCTTGTGTGTCCGTGTTTTTATTTTTTCTTGTGGATGAACGACGAAGACGTTCTGAGATGTATTTATATCGAACCGCAGAAAACCTCAAAGCAGCCACGAATTATTTTACTATTTGATGCAATATTTTGAGTACTAACATCCAATTTCTATCGCTGACACGTTCGCTGCCTCTGTTCCCCCCGTCGCCGTACTGGCGGATGCCATGACTCGAACAAAGAAACGTGCACAGTGGGCTCAAAAACGCAGATCGCAACACACGAGACGTACCCTGCAGCGACTATCCAGCGCTTCAAAGCGCCCAATCAACGGAAACAACCCACCAGCGGCACTCCAAGGAGCGCTTTTGCCGGCTCTCTGGTATCGCGCAGGAGATCGCGATTCAGGAAAACCGATAGAACTACCTTTTCAACAATTTCTAGCCTCACCCGGCGGCGGAAATGAGCCTTCAACTAAGTGTTGTAGATGATAAAATCAAGTCAGTCACCACTGCGAATTATCAATATTAAGATAAATTCAGTTACAAAATTTTACAAGCTGAAACAGCAATTATCACGAGAAAACTGGCACGCACCTTGCGAGCGTACCCCATGTTCATCGGCGGTACAGCGTTCGGTGCGCGCTCCATTCACAAAATGTTCCGAGCACAGTCGAGAGGATGGCGTTTAGGAAACGTCTTTTCGGTTTACGGACGCAATCCACTGCCGCCGAGACCGGGGTCATAAGGAAAGCGACATTGCAGCCGCTCTCGCCTTGACGGATTCCTTGCAAGCTACATAGGTCCTCGGACAGTATTCGACGCTTTCTGTCGTTATTCGTGCACCCTATGACCGAGCAATAGTGTCCCGATGACCGGGGGACTGTCGCCATCGAAGCCCGTGGCTCTAATTAAGTTTGCGAGTTTAAAACAGAAAAGAAAGCGCGAACGATGTTGGGGCACAGCATACACCCAACACCGGCCAAGCCTCTCATCCGGGACTTTCACTCTTTCTACACAACCAGAAAGGGGAAAGCGCCGGTATCCCTTTCCCTTTTCTCTCTCGCCCTCTTTCAGTAAAACGGTCTATAGACCATTCCAGTAAGGGCTCTCAGGACGGCGCCACTTTGTTCGACCGCAGCGTCCTCTCCACACATCCGGGAAGTTCAGCAGGTTCGGCGGGGTAAAACGAGAGAAAGGGCACGTGCCCGATTCCGCGAGCAGACGACAAACCGGCAGGGAGCCGTTCTCCATCTTTGGGCTGTACCTGCAGATTGTACGGAAAATCGAACTCTCGCTCGCGGCTGCCGTAGAATATTTTGTAGAATATTTTGGCTACTCCAGAATCAGCCTATAGCACTCCGTTGTTTTATATCAGGAGCTGATCAGCTAGCCTATCTTTGTTTCGTTACTTCAATAGCAGTGGCGTCAGCCGGCAGTACTATACTTCGTCTCACCCTACGATGGACTAAAGGCAAAAGCTACGGACCGCCTGATCCAATCACGAGCCACTTAGAACTTGTGCGGTATTTCGCTTCGATGCACGCATCGGTGCCCGCGTCTCGGATCACTGATAAGGGGACGGGTGGACAGTGGTTCGAATCGAAGAGCACTGAGCGACTCAACAGTTTACATCGCAAAGAATGCCACGACATATAGGCTTTTCGGAGCGTCGAAGCTACAGAAATGGTGCGGCGCTTTTGGATTCGAGAATTTTTCGTCCACCCATAATCAATGTTAAGAGTGTCATAGTATAGCGTGGAACGTGATTGGACCTGGCGGCCCGTGGCTTTGGCCTTTAGTCCATCGTAGGATAAGACAAAGTATACCTACCCTCAACCCCGCGTGTATTGCGTCAGGGGAGCACGTTTTTATTTATTTATTCCAGACTATCCCTCTCATTTTCGCTAAAGGCCTACACTAGTACGACCTTTATATAGTAAAGAAAGCTACTGCAACCGGATTTAGTTTTCGCCGGAGGGGACAGACCGACAACTCTGACATAGTTTCACATTTTTAAAAAAATTTTTTGCCCGGCAGGTAAGAGCGCAATTGGACTTGGTTAGTATCTTTATCGGACATAGCATTACACGATAACTTGCACATCAAACTTCGCGCATTTGCGCTTGACATTTCCAAAATGGCGCAATTTTAAACCGAGTATGCACGCCAGCTGGATGTTAGTTACAGCCTACTCGGCGGAGCAGACGACGCGCGAGTGAGAGGGGAAGGGCACTCAACTTGTAAAACTTTCTGCAGCGACAAAGAGTTGGAAATAGTTGCTGAAAGAATAGAGAAGCAGTTTCAAGGCAACGGTATACAAATTGGACCTATGAGAGCCTAACTAGGCTTTTTGCTCTGGAACTAGACAAAGTTCAGAGTAAACGAGCAAGGACATAGACCAAAAAGCTGGTGGGACAAAGAAGTGAAGCAAGCGATGCAAAAACGTCAGGAAGCCTCTAGAGAACACAGGCATTCCAAGTGTAGTAGGGAGTTAGAAGCGGAAGTAAAGAAAATGGGACACATTTATAACATGTCGCCGAGAGGCATCCAGTTTGATCAATGCGAAAATTCAGAGAAAGGGTGAAGAATGGATGAGTAATGTAAGCAAGAAAGATAGAAACGCAGCCAATAAGTTTTGAAAGCACTTGAACTCACTCGGTGAAACGACGCAAGCTAGACAGAGGTTAATACTCTCGTATCAGGGAGATCAATTAGAGGGAGATGATGCGATACGACATATAGGAGCGGTGATGGAGGAGAAATTTCGGGAACAGGTACATGTGGAAGATAGGCAGTGGCGGATGCAGGAATTTCCTGAGGGGCGGGTCAGGTGTTGGTCAGCGTACCATATGTTTAGGAACCCCTCCCCTCTCCTTCGTTTTATGCCCTAAATTTTACACATGCAGAGATCAAGAGGGGGTGAGGATTAGATAGGAGAACCGAAGGAAGTAGCAGTACAGCTTGTGACATCGCGGATTTTGGACATAGAGAATGGGAAAAGGCGGAACGAAGAGTCCCTAGTGGCAAGTCGACAGGCACAGACGGTATCCAAATCAAGCTGGTGAAGAGTTTGGGTCCTAAATCTAAGGCAAAACTAAGGGAGGTAGTGAGCACTATGATAACAAAAGGAAACATTCCAGATGAATGGAGGCTTAGTAGGATGAGTATGATATATAAGGGAAAGGGAGATAAGTCTGATATTAGGAATTATCGTCCCATAACTGTGACACCAGTTATTGACAGGTTGGTAATGCAGATTATACAGAACAGACTGGAGGAATGGGTAGATTGCGAGGGCATACTGGGCGAGTTACAGAACGGGTTTCGGAAACAAAGAAGGTTGGAAAACATTATATTTTCTCTAACACAGTGTATAGAAATAGCGCAAAAAGAAAACAGACAGCTCTGGCTGGCATTTCCGGATATCAAGGGTGCCTATGACAATGTGAGCCAAAGTATTCTGTGGGACATAGTGGAGAGCTTAAAACTAGATGAAGGATTAACAGCAATATTAAGGAACATTTACAAATATAAACAGGTGATTAAAACATGGGAAGGAAAGGCAACGGGGAAAATAGAGATAAGACGAGGCCTTACACAGGGGTGCCCGTCATCGCCTTTGCTGTTTATGTTGTATCTTAGAGGATAGGAGGATAGACTAGAGAAGAGTGGACTGGGATTCGACCTTTCGTACAGTAAGCTAGGCCAAAAAATTCAGCAATCCTTACCGGGATTGATGTATGCGGATGATATCGTAATAATGGCTAACAACAGGATAGATTTGCAGGAATTAATGAGCATCTGTGGTAGGGAAGGAGAGGAATTAGGTTTAGAATTCAGTAGTGAAAAATCAGCAGTCATGATTTTTAACAATGATGAAGTTGAGAAGCTGAAGATACAAAATATTACAGTTGAGAGAGCTAGTAAATAGTACCTAGGGGTATGAATATGTGATGGTGCAGAATATCTCAGTGAGCATGAAAAGTATATAATCGGTAAGGGCAACACAAATGCAGCTGTAATGAAAAATAGAGCACTTTGGAATTACAACAGGTATGAGGTGGTGAGAGATATTTGGAAAGGGGTCATGGTGCCTGGCTTAACTTTTGGAAACGCAGTGCTATGAATGAAATCCGAAGTGCATGCAAGACAATAAATAAAACAGCGCGGAGTAGGTAGGCTGGCTTTGGGGGTACATGGCAAAACGCCAAATCAGGGAGTACAAGGAGACATGGGATGGGCCTCGTTTGAGGGCAGAGAAGCTGTGAGCAAGATAGAATTTGAGGACCGGTTGAGGGAAAAGGGATGGAGAGCAATGGGCACGAAAGGTTTTCAGCTATTTATACATGAGGAGTATAGACAGAAAGTGGAGACAGCGGTCTAGGAAATTAAGAGGAAAGTTTTTAGGCTATAGTGGAGTTACGGAAGAGCAGGCCTCAGTTAAGAAGAAAGTTAAGGCCACAGAAAAAGATCGGTGGCTAGAGGGAATGCAGACAAAGACGGCTCTGGAAAGCTATAGATTAAACAAAACAGTTATTGCCAAAGAAAGCATTTATGACAATTCTAGGGGAAGGTCATTGTTGTTTGAGGCAAGGACAGGTGTTTTGCGAACCAGAACATACAGAGCGAAGTACCAGGAAATGGATACAGTGTGCGCTGCTTGTGGAGAGGAGGACGAGACGGCTGAGCACTTGATACTCTACTGTAAAGGGCTTCACCCTGTGCCTACCGAAGACAACATAGATTTAATAAAGTCATTGGGTTTTAGAGACAGCGAAGGAAAAGTGCATTTCAAGACAGTAGAGATTACCAAGCAAAGATTAAGTGAATGGTGGCAGAAAGCGAGAGAAAACCAGGTATTTTCTTATTAACTGATGGCAAGGGGTTTTTATAGCCTCACTTTCTTTTCAGTGCAGAGTGAATATAGTTTTCACATTTAAATATTCTAAGCTTAAATGGTAAAACAAAATGGCTGGGTGGCGTAAGCTACCGCCTGATCCAAAGGGCTCAGCCGGATTCATCCATCCAAACATGAGTTGGTGTATAGGAAGAGCGGAAAGACCATTAATGGTATCTCTATATATTGTACTCCGAAATGAGAACACAAAATGACCAGTTTGAACTAAACAAAGCGCTGTGAGTCATCACTGACTAATCTCCCGACTGCCAAAAAATGCTAAACGCAAAAAAAAAGGTTTGTATGAATATTAGTAAGAAGAAACATCTTCTCCGGATATTTTTTTTCTTTTTTTAGATGACTGATAACAGATTTGCTTAAAGGCCCGTTCACACTCTTGCAACCCAGTACGACCGAGAGAGACGAGATCTGTTGAAACCTCTTAAAATTTCTTAGGACGAGAGAGCACACTGGCACTCTGGCGCCATCCATGTGGTGACCCTGGAACTGCATTTCACAAGAGTGAAGGTTTTACGGGATTTTCGAGATCAAACGTGCGTAATACCTATAAGAAAGACTCGTTTATAACGTTGACAAAAGTTTTTCGAGCCAAGAAAGAAAGGATAATGCGCGAGAGAAATAGAAATTATGACGGACCGCCAAGTTTACACTGCTACCCAATAGATGGCGCCAGTGTGGCCTCTTGTTCTTACTGTTGTTGTAAGAGAAATTAAGAAGTTCCAAGGTCGCAACTGTGTAAACGGGCCTTAAGAAGTTGAAGAATAAGTCCTAAATACAAATATTTCGGACATCACTTTCAGGCTTCAGCATAATTTCATAGGAAAACAACATGCTGCCATTACTACCAAAGCAACTAACAATCTCCGTTACCCGCGAAGAGCACTAAAATCTGCATCTAATGACACAAAACTACTAGAATATAAAACATTGGTGCATCCCATCGTCGAGTACAATGACGTAACCTGGTTTCCACATTATAGAACACCTATGTCGCTAATAAAGAAAGTCTGACTGCAAGATTATTTTTAATCAATATCGCTGCAGAGACTCTTCATTACAATTATGTAAATTAGCCGATCTATCATCACTTGACAAAAGGGCCAAGATTGCGCAACTTAAATTTTGTTTCAAATTATCAATGACCAAACCCTCATAAAAAATAAAACCAAGTACTATCTCAGTCAGCACTCATCTGGAGTCACAAGAACCACGGCAGGCTAATATTAACACAATATCGAAGTAATAACAATATTTTTAAATACAAATTTTTCATGAGGGTTGTATCTGAATGGAATCGTTTGTCTGACACCATTCCACGTATGATTCATTCGCAAAAGCCTTAGACTATTATCTCACAAGTCATGTGCATACTTGGCTTACTAACAATACATTTTTGTTATCCACAGTAGTGTTTTATTGCTTTTTTAATTTGTATGTAGTATATTACGTTGATGTATATATATATATATATATATATATATATATATATATATATATATATATATATCTGTGTAATTCAATTATGTTTATTCTATAATTTGTGAGATTTACTGTGTGTTCTTCAACTGCACCACCAACTGATCTTCAAACCTTCGTAACAACCCTACTAAAGTTCCAAACAAAACTGGTAATATTACCAAAAAAATACTACGTCTGGCTTGCATACGGCATCGGCAAGCCGAACTTCGTACAAATCGTCGTTATAAAAACCTGTGGCTACAGCTGGCGGATATAGTTGTTTTCTATTTTTTAAACTCTTCACTCTTTGCGTTTGCAGAGGGGAGAGGGAAATATATATATTAAAGCAAACATAGACAATAAAGGCTGAAGTGTGCAGTCAATCGACACATGGGATAGGCTTCCCGACGCTATTATTTCTCTCAGTAATTAGGCCGATTTCGAAAAGGCATTAGGGGTGTTATATGAAATGCAATAGCGATTATACATGTTTACCGTGCTATCTGTATGCTTTCGAAAAGGTACGATTTTCAGGAAAATGTTTAGGTGGTACTAATGTACAAAATCTGTTAGTATATATTTGACTTTTTTCACTTTTACTGTTTCTTATTATGTACCCAGCATGTGTGAATATTCCTACTTGTAATTTATAATGCCTGGTCCTGCTTTGGCCCTTAAACGGGCTGGCAGTATCGTGAACGAAATAAATAAATAAATAAAGCTGGCAGCAACCTTTAGCTTCAAAGTTCTATAATTAAAAATCCGTGCTTTCAGAGTTTTTTTTTTTTCTAATTCGGTTTTTTTTTCCTGGGTTTATATTTTCTTATTGATTCGATTTTTTTGTGTAAATAGGTAAAGTTATAAGTATAACCAATATTTGCAGTATTTGTAGTATTTAAGAAGTGACCATCTTAATTTGTTTAGAATGCTATATAAGTCTTGTATAATATAAGTCACGTGGCATCAACATACATGTACGGTGTCTGAAGTCACCAGGCTCGATCTAAAATGAACCGTAAACATCGACGCCTGCACGAAGCAATTTAAACTTTTCGTCAAACGTGTCAGGGAAACGACGTCGAGTCACGTGACGTCACCTGACGTCACGTGACGTCAATTTTCCCGCTAAATTTAACGGGAAGTTGCATTGGTGTATAGTGCACGTGACGTCAGTTTTCCTGACATCAATTTTCCCTCCAAATTTAGCAGGAAAACGAAATGGGTGAATAAGTCACGTGACATCAATTTTCCCACTGAATTTAGCGGGGAAATCGAATCGGTGTATAGGATCACGTGACACCAATTTTCCCGCCAAATTTAGTGAGGAAACTGAATTTGTATAGGTCATGTGACGTCAATTGGTGTGTAGGTCTCTTTGCATCAGGTCACGTGACATCAAATTTCCCGCTAAATTTAGCGGGGAAACTGAATTCGTGTACAGGTCACGTGGCATCAATTTCCCCGCTGAATTTAGCGGGAAAGGCACGGACGGACGGACGGACAAGATTTTGGGATTGGAGGATTTCATGCTTTAAAATAATTACTCATATTGTGAACATGTTTAACTGAAAACAGGGCCCTTGTCATTTTTTGGAACACAACATTTTTTTTTCTTTATTGTTCCGGGAAATATATCCCCTCACGTAGCATTCGGCTACTCCTTATGATATTGTTCAGCTTCGTAACATTGTGATAATTCTTTTACACACCACTGATTTTGTTTACTTTTACGAATGAGACACCCTCCATCTTTAGGGCCTCCGTTATACGTGTTATAAGAGATCCCTATAATGCAGTAATACCTCGATGTCTTCTTTCCACAGCCTTTGATCAAAGTCAATCGAGTTGTTGAATTTCGCCATCACCTCGCTCGTCTCTCCGGTGAATCGGCCTCCCCACAGTTTTTGCTAAAAAACAAGACCGAAGCAAGCGTCGCGTTAAATATGGACGCCCATCTTCGAAATGAAGTTTCTACCAGTCAAAATATGCCGACTTACCGATTCCATGCTGAGAGAATTGTAACGAAGAAAGCAAAATAGGAGAGTTGAATGCGAGTATCTCCGAACGCCTAGCGATATAATCTGTGTTCCGACTGTGCGTGCCTCCTTATCTGAGGCCAAGTTGCGGCGGCAATATTAGTAGATAGATAATGGCTGCGGTGCTAAATGTGTCTGTACAGTGGCTGCCAGTTCCCTCTGAGCTCTGAATGCGGGGATAACAGACGACGGAAGTTACGAAACGAAACCGGAAATGAAGGGCTATGTGTTCGATTATTGTTAACTTTAGTCAAGTCAATAAATGGTCAATAACGTCTTTCTGTGGTGTTCACAGTTTTCTATTAGTGGAAATATATTATTTAAGTTTTTTAGCTACAACTAAACCAACTTTAAACGTTTCATTTACAAAAAAAACATTTTTTTTTACGTTACTTTATTTTTACTTTACTTCGTAATCCAGCGAACTCACACGAACTGCACGAACCACACTGTGGCGCGAATGTCGGACATTTGTTGTGGTGGCGGAATCGGCGTTATGGACGTGAAAAACATTTCAAGCATGCGATATTTGCGGCCCCCACGACAGCGTCAATGGCACTACGATGTCTAAAAACGACTTCTGCTCCCTGCTCCTACCAAGCCGGGTCCGCTCGAAGCTTCGAGAGCACGGCATTCACGACGACAACGACGTCGGTGCCGCCGGCCCGTCTTTCCGGGCAGAAGCCGACATGGTGTTGGCACGGCGGCGTGCCCTCCCGACCTTCGCCTTCAAAACCGCGTCGGAACTGCTCCAACACAGCCGAACTCTGGAGCCTATTCCGACCTGGATTCCCAGCATCGACGCCTCGCTGGACGGCGGCATAGTTCGTCGCAAGATAACGGAGGTCTCCGGCTTTCCGGGCAGCGGAAAGACCCAATTCTGCCTCCAAGTGGCGGCGTCCAATCACCTCACGGGCAACTCGACCGTTTACATCGATTGCAAAGGAGGGTTCACCAGGACGCGTTTCGAACAGATCTTGAACGGCATCGCGAGGAAACAGCGTCCGCGACACCGAGACGCCGGCGTTTGCGCGAGGCCGAACTTCTGCTTCAGGCCGTGCTCTTCTTGGGAAGAACTATCGGCCCTTCTGAGCTTTTTACTGCTTTTACCCCAACAATCACTCGCCGCGAATGACGACCACCCGGTCACTCTCGTGATCGTCGACGGCTTCGACTTTCATCTGCGCCATGGGGTGGACGATCTGCCGTTGAGGAGAAAGATCGTCGGGTGCCTGACTCGGAAACTCGTCGACGTCGCTACGAAACTGGACGTCGCAGTGCTGCTCACCAATCATCTGTCCATGAAACCCACGAGTGCTGGGTCTGGGACGCTGAAGCCAGCGCCCGCGTTGGGGCAGACCTTTGGGCAAGACTGCTCCTACCGAGTGACGTTCGGTTTTAAAGGGCATGTCCGCGAGGCAACATTCTTCAAGGCACCCAGTTTTGGCCACGCCGTTGTGAGTTTCGAGATCGGCCCCGACGGCATCGTTGAGGCTTTGCCGGACTTGTGAATACCTGTTCGTTTCTGACGTCATTTGTATTTTTTTTTATTTATTTATTAATAGGAAGTTTTGTTACGACACAAGTGTTCTAATATGGGGGCAGCACACAGTACGTTTCAAACACTGTGTGCTGTCCCCTTGCAAACGCCTGTTTGCTAACTTTGTCCTCAGTCGTCATCACGTTTAACTTCCTCAACTCATCTGCGTTTTTTTTTATTTTGTTTTGAGCATGCAGAGGTGAAGGTTGATTAAGTTTGGTAAGGCCAACTTTTAAACATTAAGAAATATGTTCTAAGTAATGTGAATATGAATTGAAAACAATAGAACCTGGTGGTGACTGCCATGGACAGAGTATCTGGAACACCTTTTATTCGGACGTCATTATTTGCTAGGAATGTAGTGCACACTTTAGCATCGCACCATAGACAGGAAAAAAAATAGTCCCTCTTCACACTACACCTTGGCTGCTCTCGTCATCTGACCCTCCCCATTTCTTAAGACCATTTTTTGGGCACATCAAAATATTCCACATTGATCAGTAATATTTGCGATTCTTCTTACTGAAAGCTGTTTACATTAACCTGAGGATACTTTCTTGACGAAAAATGCACCAAAGGTTAAGCACTAATGTTTAATCAAGTCCAAAGTCTGTTTTGACCAAATACAATTAAGCCAGACAGCTCTATTAAAATATTGACCTTTCTGAACTAAATTATAATGAAAATTTCATCCTATGAGCTGCAGCAATCAACTAGTAGAGTGCTTAGGGACCATTTTCTTCTGCCTGCAGCAACACCCGTACACATATCACAAGAAACATGCCAAGCTTTCAGCTAAACAATGCTAAAAAAAGAAAAAAGTTTCTTAACAGCTGGTTTTCTTCAAAAAGAGAATGGACCAACTTCTTTTGATCACTTGTCACTCGTCGAACCAAACTGCCTTTCAAGAAACACACAAAGTTGGCACTGCAATGCCTCGTCATATTTGAACTACCGGTTTAACGGCACGAATGATATGGCTCACCCAAAAAGGTGCTGTGCATATAAATACGCAAAAAAAAACAACAAAAAAACAAACAAACGAATCTATTTGATTAGTAGATGAATTCGCGTCGATGACCGGATTTCAAAATTCTTGGCTCGGCTGGGATGTTCCCTGATCGACGATCCAGTCCACCTCTGAACCGAGGATCCACTGTTCGGGTAACTGGGCGTCGTACAGTGGTGACGATTTCTTGGGACTGTCAGGGCCCGGCGACTGCGCTGTCCCCAGCATGGGATCCTGGATAATCACGGCCGATTCGGTGTCGGCCGACGGAACGACCTGAAGCGCTTCCAGCAGCTCGTATTCCGACGAAGAATCACCGGCGTCTCCGAAACTGCCGGGCACGACCTGAGGGGCGACGTTCCACGGAGGCAGCGACAGCACAACCCCGTCTTCGTAAAAACTGTCCAAATTATCCACGCGACGGGACGAAGTGGAGCTCGCTCCTCCGAATCTGTCCGACGAACCAACATCCCCGCAACGGCGGGAGCCTGTCGGAGCGTTGGTGATGTCACCCAGTGGAGCTCGGGCAACGTTGGCGGCGCGTACGATGACGTTCGGTCCCCTGACGCCAGTAAACGTCGTTGGCGGATCTTCGGGTACGAGGTCTTCTAAGGAGAGGACCACTTCTTCCGAGCGCTCGCTGTGTCTTCGGCGTCTCCTTCGTTGACGCGCCGGCGGTAGCAGGTTTGTGGAGTTGAGAAACTCGTCACGGAACTCTTCGATCGTTCGTGGCGGTCGTCTGCTGTCGCTACTGTGGTTGCCGTCTTTAAGGAGATCGGATAGCACGCCTTCGAGGTACAGGAGGTGCTCGGTGGCAGCCCTGAGTAGGGCGCTACGGCCTCCGCGACGTCGGTGGAATTGGGCCGGTGGAGGAATGAGAGGCCGGAGAGCATCGAAACAGCTGGCCATCTCGGAGCGCCAGCGCGCGTCGGCGGTTCGGCGGCGTTGTCCGTCGTCGCTGGATTCCGTCGGCTGTCTGCTGTTGCGACGTCGGTGAGAGTAACTGGGGAGGCCGATCCTGTCGAGATGCCTTCCTCTAAAACTCATTCCTAGAGCCTTTGAATCCGTGCAGTTGAGAACGGTTTGCGCGAGAAGACGTCGTTATTTGAATTCGAGTGTCGTTACCCGTTGCGCGTGATCGTCTGCTAGGCTGCTAAATATGTTACTAAAGTAACGAAAAAAAAATGAAAGTGTGATGGAATATATCGAATAAAGAGTGCTGTTCAAACGCTAAATTAGAATGTATTCTGTTTTATGAAATAAAAATGAATGCACGTTCTTTTTTAATTGAGGTGCCTTGTTATCTTCGAATGAAAAACATAAACACGTCTCACACGTTGCGCCATCTGTCGCGTACCTTGTACTCGTATGTCTTTTCAAGGTTCACCAAGTTCACCGGTTCGCATCATTACGACGGAGGGAATGGTGAACAAGTTACATTGTGCACGAATATCTGCAAGGTCATTGCCGTACTTACTTGCCGTCGGCAAGCAAGTGTACATTTCAAACGGCTTGAGAATTTGAGGCCAAGCAATTCCGTGCAAAAAAAAAAAAAAACGATCTTTGGTAGTAGAGTAGGGTCAGTAGGGTGGTGATTTGGGCCAGTTGGTAACAGCTGTTTTTTGTCATGTTTATTCTTTGGTAGACTGCTGGTCCACCAGCAGTATCTCTATCTCTTTCTGCTATCTTTGTTTTTCACGTTACTTCGTCTCGCAAGTTCAAGCTGGCCCTATCCTAGTAATCCTTTGGTAGACGTTTTTCATAATGTTCTGAAATATTCCATTCGCTCATCTGTTCAGACTGCCGAGGGGCAACGAGGGTCCCTATCATTTCATCGAAACTCGTTTCGTGGAGAACTTTGCATGGACACACGTTTCGTCGACACGATCGCTTCATCGACACTCGTTACGCGAATAGCACGTTGTAGGCCGGGACATTTCGTAACGCGTGCATCACTGGGGCGCGCGTTAACCCCAGCCCTGCCTGCGTCAGTCGACAGCGGCTCATTACCAAAACGTTAAATTGTTAACCCACCGGACCGAACCAATCTCATGCAGCTTACTACAGAAAAAAAGCTCGTCTGAGCTGTCGATGAAACGTCGTTCGATGAACTGATTGTCACCGGGGTTCAAGTAGTGGTAAGTTGCAAGTATCTTGTCGGGTTGATTGCTTTGATATGCACAGACGTCGATATGTGACTGAACGATTCAGCTATACCAAGCCATACGGCCATACACGGCCATGTGACGACACGTGACCGGAGAACCAGCACGCCAGCCAGCGCCTGCACGCAGTAACCTGTAACCTCGACACCGGTGCTCTCATCGAGAAAGGTCGGCCGGTCGGCGTCCAAAAAAAGAAGTGACATCATTGGACGAAGTATCGACGGGAGCATGTTTGCTCGGGATTCTGTTCGAAAGTGGTCCACCAGCTGGTCTTTAAACTCACGGCTTCAGATAGTGGCCGTCGTCGCACGGATATTCCACAATGGTAGTGTCTCGCCTACTGCGCACCGTGCCACCCGTAGGGAGCTAGCTCGCTTCTCTAAAGTCCCTTTGGCCAAATTAGTCCTTTCAAGGAACTCCGCGCTTCGAGCAACTCCGGCTCTAAACCTATTCAGATCTAAAATTTTTATTACAGTAAACGAAGATAGAATGAAGCGGGATTTGATGCCACGAGCGCTCTGCCGTTCTTGCCCTTGCTCTGGCCCAGGCGACCCCCACCGACGCGCACTTAGGTAAAAAGAAATCAAGTAATTGTCTTACTGGCTGCTTTGGTCTGTTATAAAACTATCAAAAAGAATAGCAAGTTTCGCAGAATACAAATCTTTTCCCGACGTGTCCTTTTTAGATTCCGACTTCCCCTACGCCACTACGTTGGATGCCTGGCATTGTCCAGTTCCCAGATTCGAGCAGTAGTGCCGCATTCGATTACGTAAGTTGTCGCGGTGTTCCCTTTCTTCCTGAGCGCCAATGATTGTGTACTGTTTTAAAATAAAACAAGTATGGTTTATAATATTCGATAAAGCGCACTACGTAACTGGGAACTAAACAGAAACGAATACGAAACTCTGGCTGCTGGAAAGAAGCCAGAACTGTTTGATAATGCCACTGTGATGGAGTCTGGGGCGAACAGAAGTGTAGTGTAGAGCAGTTGGGCAGTAAACATCTTTGCGTAATTAATGTGAGATTCTCAGCGCATTCGCGTCACGAGTGACCAAGCTGTGTAATGGGTAGGGCATCGTGATTGTCGCATCCAGCGAGATCGCGGCGCAGCTTTACGTGCATGCCGAGGGCGACGAAAGCTTTCAGGTAGAATCTCACCCCCATCATACGTTCGTCAAAACAACACAATGCCGATCTCGCAGTTGGGGAGAAATCTCGCCCGTTAAATCGACACCTGCAGAACGAACTCTTGCGTGTGCGTCGTTTTGGACTCTCGTTTGCGTCATACTCAAAACAACCCTTTTTCTCCGCTTTTTGCAGCAATGAATGGCGTTCGACCCGTTCATCACGACGCCAGCCATGGGGAGAAGAAGAAAAGGAATTACAAGCTGCTGGTGGACCCAGCGATGAAAAAAGGAGCCGTCAAGGTCTACAGATACGATGGAGTCGTTCCAGGGGTACGAACCCGATGCCCCGGTCGAGCACCCTGCGTTTCAGGACGGCGAGCGCGCTCGCGGTCGAGCTGTTGTCGGCCGTGCTGAACTGCTCCGTTCACGTTTTGGAGTCGATGGCAGCATTCGCACTCCGTAGCTGCGAACGTTGTCTTTCTAAGCACTGGGTAGACGTCCCGACGTCTTTGACCGGAGATGAACGCATTTGGGTGACGAACAATACGCAGCACTCTGCGCTGTTGCAGTGATCCAAAGGTCTGAGGCGGCTCGACTGAGCCGGTTAGCACGGCACCGGCGTGCGCGGCGGACTGTCACCGTGTTGCGATAAGGGTGCCTACCATTCGACTTGGCAACGCGGAGTCCGATGTGTTCACCGTGTGTCCAGGTGTTGCGCGGCTGCGCTTCTGGTCAGAGTTTGCATCTGGACAGTTGCGAGCTGTTGTGTTCGCGCTGAGATGCTGGGAAGCTGGTTCCCTTAGCATCGTTTCAGCCGCGGGCCTCCGTTTCGTAATTGCTACGGTCTAGCTAGATCAGAGATTTGTTGGGCTTCACGTCAACAGCTGCTCGGCAAACGTCCTCGGAACAGTGCGTGAGCAAAGGTGTACGAGGACACGGTTGACACGACGTGTGTGGCAATGTGCAAACCCTAATTGCCAAGGTTTGAAGACGGTTGCACTCACATTCAACGAATGATTTCTACGTGCTGCTCGATACGCCGTCTTCGGCTGTCTCGTTCTCGTTTGGTGAACCTCGCTTCATTGTAAAGTGTTTTCTCCGAGATGACCATGTTCAAACTGCAAGCTTGGACGTAAAGTAAAAACACTTGGGTCTAATCCGAGCGCTTGACGTCGAAAAGGCGCATACACTGACTATAGTAACTGACAAGGTGAGGATGGCAGGGCGTCTGTTTCGAACGCCCTGCGTCTCGTCAGATGCCCGAGCGTCGTCGAAGGTAAGAAGCTCGCACTGGAGGCTGGACAACCGAAACTCCTCTCTGTCATTCTCGTCTTGTCCGTGGCTATACCAGCCTCTTTCAGAGGCATTTGCATAACCATGATCGCTCTTGGACATCGGCGGAATAATCTGTCGTAACCGATCTATAATTACCCGTGGGCTTGGCCTCGTAGTACGGTCGACGATCGGTCGTTGGTCGTTGGTCGTCACTGCGTTCGAAGTGCGTTGACAGCTCGCTCGAGTGTATTCGGTGCATTGCGTGATTTGGCACATTCTTCTCTTTCGTTTTCTAGCAAGAAAATCTTTACCCTCCCGTCCAAGTCCGTGATCCCAGGTCCCGCCTTGCATTTCTCTGGGCACGGACTGAAATTGCCGACCTGCCTGTGCCCAAGTTCAAGGTGAGAAGGAAGAAAAGCCAACGGTTGCCTATACTTGTTAGGCAAGTTCTCGTTAAGTGGGGCGTGGCGTCGTACATAACGGTCATTAGGAGCTTAAAATGACGTGCAGGTAATCGCCCTGCTTCCAAAGTGAACCTGCCATCCTCGGTGATGCTCTGGTGTCGCACGAGCATCGAGTGTGTGTGTGCACTTAAAGGGAAGCCGAAGTGGTTCTGTATTTGACTAAAAATACTTAAATTGTCTTCATTTGGTCTCCAGGATCACGAATATTGAGATCATTTTTCAATTTGGTGCACGGAAACTGCAGAAATTAATTTATGAAGTACCGCCAAAGCCCTTCCTTCCCAGATCGCTGCGTCATAAAAGGAGTTTTCGGAATCGCCGCTCTTGCGCATCTTCAGCGCCTATCAAAGCTATGCAAGTGCAATCTTGCTATCTTCAAAGTGGTTAAAAAAGGACGTCGCGACTGGTGTCAGTGCTTGGGAATATACCTGACAAGCTTCCAGTTGCACATGCTGCCCACACAAACGACACATGTGTCGCTTATGTTCCCCCTTCACCTGACGTCGAAGTTACCGCTTCACCTGACAAAGTATGCAAGCATGTTGACTCGAAGGTCTCTGCATGGTCCCCACAGCCGAAAGATCCTTTTATGACTTAACGACTGGTCGGATGTTTCCGTGGTTTCTCGCGTTCAGTTCTATCTTCGGGGAATACAAACGTGATATTCAGATTTACGGGATAAAAATACTCTAGAATTCAACCCGAGGACCTCTTCGGCTTCCTTTAAAGGTTGAGTGTGACCGAAGGTAAATAACTGATTTGGCTTTATGAACAAGCAAATAAGATCATAACTATAAAGTGCTACTTCGAAATGATGTCGGGATACCTACAACAATCGTTAAAATTTGTAGTCTGCTCTTTAACGGTGTGTAAACAGATCATCTATTGTTGAGGCAACACCGGGTAACATTTTATCACGTCAGTGTGAGGTATGTGCTTTAAAAAAAAAACAACCGAAAAACTAGTATTTCATGGGCACTCTCTCCCGAATAGTTGCTCTTTGGCAGAGTGTAAAAACAAGCATGGTAGTGGTTTCATCATAATTTAGGCTAAAATATCGCAATAGTCTCAGGTTTTCACTTTCAGTTTGAAGTATCATATTATTTTAAAGAGAAAAAGAAAAAGAGCTGTACTTTTAAACCTAGCCCAATCACAAATTGAGACACCAGTTATATAGAACATGCAGTGGTTTTCTGCCTTATCTGCCTTGGTTTGCATCTTCCATATCATGAGAGTTGGTGGTAGAAGCCTGAAAGCACTCATTTTCAGATACGCTTTAATCTTGATAATTGGGGGGGGATTAATCTCCTCGGGGAGTTTCATCGGCCTGTCCACACTTCGTTTCACCGTAAGTACAAGCCCAGTCAAAGGTTAGAAGACATGCGAGCGCACACACGAGAACTAAAAGCGAAAAGTCGTCGAGTACTTTCTGCACTCGATTCAATGAGCCAGCAGACGAGCTCGTACGGAAGGACGCTGGCGTGACTTGAGCCTTTGGTGCCATTTGATTGGCCTCGTTGGCCAGGGAAGTAATCACGTTGCGCGTCTCTTCAGACAGCGGAATGCGTGCAGTCCCAATGAGCATCCAGCGTCTCCGCCATAGATGTGAGACTTAGCCAGTGTACTACAGCTGCTAGCCTGGGTTGATACACAACTGCACGCCAGTACGATGCTCATCCGGACCGAAACGGGCAGGGGTGGGGATTGAACTCAGGATTCGCATGGTGCTCAGGGGAAGACAAAGTATGGAAAGAGAGTTGATTGAACTTAGGATTCGCATGGTGCTCGGGGGAAGACAAAGTATGGGAAGAGAGTTTTCAATTTTAAAACGGACCTTTCTCCTCGTCCAGATCGACGAGCACTATGTGGGGATCCCGCCCCCGCTGGAGGTGACGCTGACCAACCTCAACGACAACATTGGCAAGGGCTTCTTGGACGACCTGGTGAAGAAGTTTGGCCAGGTGGATGAGTCGGTGGTGTACTACCACGGCCGCACTCGCAAGCACCTGGGCCTGGCACGGGTGGTCTTTTCCACCACCCAGGCGGCCCGCTTCTGCGTCGACAAGATGCACCTCTCCTCCGTCATGGGCAACATCCTCAACGTCTTCTTCGACCCTTTCGGTGAGATGAAAGGCAGTCGCTGTGCCCGTGGGGCGCGGTTGGAGACACTCTTTCTCGCCCCTCTGTCGTCGCCACCTCTGGGTTAGCTGGGAGTTGACTGTGACAAAAAATGTAGTATGTGGCGTCGCATCGGGACAAGATGAATGCGCAAATGCTGGCATTTCTTTGCCAGTGAAAACCCAAGTATTGGGTGTAGGATTAAGATGGATAGCAAAAAAACTTCCGCGCAGCACGGGTATCTTTTTATTAAAGTGTTTTAATGAGCTCTATATTAAAGTATGATTTGGCTGCCAAGAAAAAAAAGCTAAAGGAGCAAAGTTTAATTTGTTTCATCTGTATTCCCAAGACGTGAATCTTTTCCCAACGTTAGTAGGTAAGGAACACTGAAAGAAGACACGGGTGGGACGAGGGATGACATACAATTCTTTTCATATATTCTTTCGGTGTTCCTCAACTCAACCAGGATGCTCGTCAGTCTACATTCGTAGGTGAAATGTCCAGACCTGCGCGTGATCCCGGCCCACGCTTCCTGCCCAGGTCGGGAGTGCCAGCGGCTGTACGAAGAGCTCTGCTCCGAGCGGCCCAAGTTCCCGGAGCCCCTGGCCTTCGCACCCGAGCCCCCTCCGCCTCCCCTCCCCCAGCCCCCCTGCCCCCCACCGGCGCTCCCACCACGCAACTGCCCCCCAGGGGGCTGCCCCCTCCGGTTCCTCCGCCTCCACGCCGTGCTCCTCGACCGCCGCACCCCAGCAGTCGGACTACTCGGGTTACTCCAACCACTCGGACTACGGGTCGGCCTCCGCCGCGTCCTACCGCTCCAACGCGTCGACCCCGCTCAGCTACGACAGCGGCTACTCATACTGTGCGACGTCCCAGTACGCCGCGGCAACGGGGCACCACCCTGCGTCAGCCTGGGACGTGAACCACGCGGGCTCGTGGCCTCCGACGGCGGACGGAATGCACCAGTGGCGGGGTGCGGCGCAGTGGGACCCGCACGCGGCGAGCGACGCAATCCCCCAGAAGCTGAGCCCCGCACGGGAGAGCCTGGACAGCCGCATCGAGCTCCTGCTCAAGCAGACGGAAGGGAGGGGCGGCTTCCTGGACGTGGCCGGAGGCGTCCCAGTGTTTGGGAGCCCCCCGTTCGACGGCACACCGCAGCAGCAGGAGTCGCCCGTCTCCAAGGCGGCGCCGCCACTGCCCGAAGGGGCATCATTCTCCGACGTTGCGTCGATGCCTCCGCTCCCGCCGGATTCTTCCCCGCTGCCTCCCCTGCCGGAGAAGGACGAGCCACCTCCGCCGCCTCCCGAGGATGAAGAGGAGGACGCGTCGTTCGAGGTGCTGTCGACGCCTCCGTCGCCCTTCCTCTCGTACCAGGAGTACCACCACTGGGCTCGAGTGACGAGGGAGACGAAGGTCGGCGGGGCGGCCGCGCTGTCGGACTCGGAGCCGCTCGCCGTCAACGACGAGGCCACGAACCAGTCGACGGCGAGCACGCGAGACTCAACGCCCGTCCACGACGAACTTCCCGAGCCGCCGTCCGGCGAGGAGGACGACCGGATGAGTATCGTCCACCAGGAGAGCCAGCTCAAGATCCTCAGCAACCTCAACCTCAACAAAAGCAACCTCAACGGCCCGGGCGACGTCGGCGACCTCGACGGCAGCGCCAAGAAGGAAGCGGCAGTGGATGACGACGATGACGACCGCATGTCGCTCTCGTCATTAAGCAGTGGAGATGAGAAGCTGGAAGTGAACGCCCCGCCGCCCGGGCCCCCGCTCAACGCCTACGTTGGCCACGAGGCGACACCCGTCGTCGCGTCGGCGGCGGGGTACCCTTCCCCGCTGTCCGCCGCGACCGCGGCGCTCTACGCCGCCAGCACATCGCACTACCCGTCCGGCGCGCACCCCATGTACCCGAGCCAGGAGGTGCAGATGATGGCCCAGATGGGCATCTGGAAGCCCGGCATGGGCTCCGGCGTTGGGGGCACAGCCGGTGCGCTCTCTCCGCATTCGCACTCTCAGCACGTCCCGCACGTGTCTCCGACGGCGGCCTCGTACGCGTACGCGGGTTCCACGGCGGCCGGCGCACCACCTCCGCCCCCTCCTCCCCTCCGATGCTCCACTCGTACAACCCCAACTACCCTCCCCTCCGCTACACCAGTACGGCTCGTCGGGAAGCGCGCATCCCGTGCACCTCTCCCCGGCCCGCGCCCCCACCACTACCCGCCGCCGTCGCCTTACTACCCTCCAGGCACCAGCACGCCTCCGTCCCACTACGGAGGGGTGCACGAGTACGGCAGGGTGCCGCCCGCCCTCGCCGTACCGGTGGTACGGGTCCGCGCTAGCAGGGAGGGCGAGCGCATCCCCGTGGGCCAGCCCCCAGGCGGGCGGCGGGGCACCTCCACCCGGGACGTGGAGCAGCGACCCCAACGCGGCCACGGTGCGTGCGGTGTTGAGCGCCCTGGTGGCGGAGCTGCGGGAGATCGTGAAGCGGGACATCTGCAAGCGCATGGTGGAGAACTACGCCTTCAAGCGCTTCGAGGCCTGGTGGGACGAGCAGGTGTCAGCGGCCTCCAAGGTGAGCGCCGTCGGTTGCGGTTTGGTTTGCCTTTTTGAGGGTTGTGAGTGTTGGTTGTTAAATCTGAAAGTGTGTGCGATAGACGCAAGTTTAGAGTTGGAAGTTCTGGAAGCTTTAGACCCGGTTGGCAACCCCAGCACTCTGGTTGGGGCAATCCTTGTGAAGTTGCTCCGTTTTACTTCGGATTCGTTGTGGCGTGGCTTTGGTTAAGTAGTGTCTAGAAAATTTGTTTACTTTTTTTTTCATCCAGTGCTTTTTTAATAGATGTATGGATGTGAATAATGTTAATGGTATATGTGCTGGTTAAGCCAAACTAGTGCGATAGGTTGTGCTGTTTGACGATGAAGGACCTTGAGATCAGCCGATTCATGTTAACATGGGAGTACAAACGATATTTGGCAGTTGCAGCCAGCATTACACACCTTCAGTTATAGGTATCCTCAGTTTGTGTTGGAGATAACTACCATCTGTTCACAACAACTGGCTTTGCCATATTACCCACAAAGGGAAAGACACCGCCACAGAGAAAGAAGACAAAAATACTGCTTCTCTATGTCCATAGCCATAGTCACTGTTAAAGAGACCAATTGACCTATGAAATGTTAGGTCCCCAATATTTAGGGCTAGGTTGGAAGTTCTTTACTTGTTGTTTTCTGACCAGACAGATTTCTGTCAAATGTTCACAGTTTGATGGACACTAGGCATGATACTTTTCGAGTGGCAAGAATAACTTGAATCAGAGGGGACAAATTACCTATGTATCGTGTGAAGAGATTTTTGGCTCTATCCTTTTATGACTCTAACTTTGATTTACATGCTTTGCAAAATTTAGAAATCGCATCATGTGCATCTTATTTTTGCATGAATAATGACCAGAAATTCATTTAACTTTTCTCTTTTGTGCCAAGACCTGTGTTAAGAAGCAGAGCGGCAAACCACTGAGATGGTACCCGATGGCCTTGCGTCAATTAAGCGACTCTGCCCTCCTCTTGCAGCTGAAAAGTCTTTAGTTCTTAACGGCTTAGAATAGGTGAAAGGTATGTTACAAGAGAAATAAAGCATTAGTGTCAATTTCCTTGTCTGACTCTTGCTCCTATTTCACATTACTCGGTAATAAACCTTGACTTGCGTTTTTTATGATGAGCTGGCACACGTATGCATACACTTACTTTGATTTCATAGACTCTGCAATGTATATACTGTAAAGTTCCGAAAGAACGTCCACCCAAAATGAAGATATAAATGGTGAAAAACATGGGGTGGGCTATCTTTGGGGATAGCACGGCAAAACTTTATCAAAAGTTAAAGATAAACACCCTGGCACCAGCTACAAACCATACTGACGCAGGAACTGATACCGCAGATCACGGACACCGTAAATTCGTGTTCCACGATGCAGTAAACACGCAGGAATTTGCTACGAACTCCTGTGTCACAGGGAGGGATACCGCAGGTTGCGGACGCAGCAGATTCGTGTTTCATGGTGCGAAGGACCTGCGGAAACCCGCCGAGAACTCGCATCTCATGGGAAAGAGTATTGCAAATCGCGGACGCAGTTGATTCAAGTTTTGTGGTGCAATAAACACGTGGGAACCCGTTACAAGCTTGTATGTGGGAGCAAATACTGCAGATCATGAACGCAGCAGAATCATATTTCACGATGCTATATACACGCGGGACCAACTTGCGTGGAATCGAGATTGCGCGCACAGATCGCGAACAAAAACTCGGGAATCCACTAAAAACTATGTCATGGGAACGGATACCGTAAATTGCGGACGCAGCAGATCTACATTTCACGGTGCAACATACACGCGGGAACAACTCGCGTGTTACGGGAGCCGATATCGCGCGTGCAGATTGCAGACAAGAACGCGGGAACCCGCTATTTACTCGCTTGTCAGACGTGCCGGCACAGCAAATTGCGCGGTTGATGCGATTCTCGTCTGACATCCCGATGGAAATGGGGGTAAACGATGTTTCAGAATTCTTATGTTGCAGATATTTAGCCAGAAAAATGGGATGGCCAATCTCTCGGGGGAGGGCGTTCTCTCGGAACTTTACGGTAGATAACGTTGGAGACATAAAAAGAGAAGTCAAAAACTTGTTGTGCACCTTTAAAAGGTTGTTGTCCCTTGGGCACTTTGTGCATCTGCTATTTTGCCTGGTGTAGTCATATTTCAGAAAATAATATTCTTAAATGTGAATATAAACATATAGGGTGTTGAAATGAATGTCACCTAAAAGTACCTTTTGTCAACTAGATTTTCTTCATGGGAAGTAACACTAAACATCATCTCCAGTACCATTAGCCTCGTAACGACAGCTTCTGTATTGCCCCGTCTTTCTCCCTCTAGGTTGAAAGCACACTTCACATCGTGGCGACCCTAAGAGTTTCTTATCATAGCTTCCTTCCTTCCCAAATGGTACTGAAGGAGAGAAAGATGAACTAAATGATGATCATAGGATAATGCATTAAACCTTTGGAGGGGTCAACAGAAAGGGATGACAAGCGGCACTCCCAAATCAGCGCACTTAGCTTGCACCACACATTTTGTGCAGTGTAAACAGTACTTGTTACGCTGTTGCTTGCTCCAATACTTCCTTGCTGGGTCATAATGGTGATCCTTCGTGCAGTCCAAGACATCAGAGGTGGCTCCCCAGGAAGCCACGAGCAGCCAGCCTGCCGTCTCTTCACTGTCGTCACTCTTCGACGGCTCCCGGGAATCCGGCTTCTCCATTGGCGAGGGTTTTGGCCCCGGCTTTGGATTTGGACTGCGTGCAGCGATGCCCAGGATGCCATCCTTTAGGGTGAGTTTCTTCTTTCTTCATAAGTTTGCTCTGAAAGGCCGTGAAACCATTTCTGCCTCCAGCCTCCTTTTTTTTCTTAGTTTGTGGTGTAAATATCTTTAAATTACCTTGCTTGCTCCATCGCATGCTCTCATTCAAGTCACAACACCTTGGAGATACCATGACTTGCATCTTCTTTACTGTTCATACAGTCAATGTGTTGTGGCCTTTTTTATTCCATTATATCATTGGGTAGTGTCTCCCAGAAACTATAGAGTGCATTGGATTAATGTAAAACTTATCCTGAAAAATGCCATGGTGCTCTGTGGCTGATGGATTCAAAGAGTGAAGAGTGTGGTGGAGCGTCCGTGGATTTTGGTATGGAGGTGATCAATCCCTCATGAAAGTTTGGGTGAAGATTGAAGACAAACACTTTCTGTGCAACAATTGGACAGTACCTGCTCTCCTCTGACCTTTATTAAATCTCTCTAAGGAACCTAGCTCGAAACTGTAAGTTCAGTTTGGGTTCTTTACTCATCAGTTGTAAGTTGTGTGCAGCCTGTTTTTAGAATGTTTTACCTTGTTACTTTACAGAGAATACGAAAACCGCCTTCGCCACCTCCACTCGACGATGAGGACAGCAAAAAGCCGGATGACTCTGGTGAGGGTGCAGGAAGCTATTGAAGCTTGTGCAGTGAGACAGACACGGATGTTGAAGACTGAGCAGATGAAAGATGTGGAAGCCAGACAACATAGAGGTCTTAAGAGACTTATATGTTGTCTGTCCTTCGATTTCTCCATTTCCACAGCACGGCATCCATCGCATTGCACTGTACAATAGAGGGCAGTCTCGTGTAACAACATATTGACCAGCAATCCAAGGAGGCTTCTTATACTGCAGCTTCATGAAAGCCAGTGCATATTCTCGGTGTGTCGACCCTTGATAGGCGCTGCTCGCTAACTTTGCAGGTGTTACTGTCCAGCTGGCATCGAAATGAAAGTGCTGTAAGCTGTTTCTTGGCATAGAACCCTCTGTGCTCTGATGTATATTCACCCTAAATAGCTGAGGGCATGCTAAGTAATATCCTCCCTGACGGAACTCTTGAAGGTTCGAAGCAGACTAAGCTGACCGAGGAAGGTGGTATGCTCGCTGCTGAAAAGATTCCATTTCTACGAGGCTCAATGAGCACACCCACTTTAATTTTTCGGCAGTTGAGCAATTGCAGCATACTTCAATGTTTGGCCGGCTCGGTGGGCTGAAATGTAGCAGATTTGCGCGTGTGCCACGTTGTAGCCGGCCCGTCGGCTGTTCCTTCTGCTTTGAACTAACACTGAAAGACGTCGAATAGGCGGATCTTGTTCCGCCCACGACACACTGTTGTGTCGACAAGTCGGGGTGACGGCAAAAGCGCCGAAATGCTTTCTGCGCTCAAATCTGCTCCAGGACAAACCGACAAACCAACCAGCCCTTCTTGTTTCAGACGGCGAGCACGACAAGCTCTCAGATTCCGAATCCGAATCGCCGCGGCAGAGGAGAGGAGCGCCCCGTCGTCGAGGAAGAGCACAGCACCCAAGAGAGCGACAGCGACAAGGCAGACTCGGGTACGTTGGTTCCCTGTCCGCCCCCCATGCGAGAGAGCATCGGCAACAGATCGCAGCCGTTGATTTGACGTCGTTGCACATGCAACCAATGGTGGAGGGCCGCACGGAGTTTGCGGAAGCGGGGAGGGGGATGCAATGTGCTAACACTCTTTTCTCTCCTTCCCTCCCCCTTCTGCTGCTTAGGAAGCAACATGAGTGGACTTTTGGCATTCAACCCAAAAGTCCAGTTTGATGTCGAACTTGCGACAATTACGTCACCGTCGTACAAAGTAGCCAGAAACACATTTTTACATCAAACACAGACCGAAGATGACATTAGTATTCCTAATAGCTTAATTAAGACATCTCCAAAATTACCGGCGTTTGATTGCACAATACATAAATGTCTGTAGTGGCCAGGTCTCCCGTAGCTAACACTTTAAGTAGTCTCCCAACACTCCAACAACTGCAGTTGTTTCCACAGGTTAAATTTAAGAGATTATATAAAATTTCCTGACTTGACAGCTCAAGATTGTCCGCTCCATAAAGATGGGAATCTCTGCTCCAAAACCCGTTTTCTCCTGTTACAAGGGGTGGTCCAAATCACCGCTTGTCAGTTTCACCACTGCGGTTGGTTACACGCATGCTCTCTGGCAATAGTACATTCACAGGCCATGTTTTGCAAACATAGCACAAATTCTTTTGAGGTGAATGCTGTCTGTACGTCTTCTGGACATAGTCTTCGTGCTCAAGGTACAAGTTTCTTAGGCAGGTCATGCAAAGGGGACATACGCTTCATATGCAAGTTTCATTGGCAGCCCTTGTCGTGCAAGAGGTTTATTCAGACAGGTGCAATTGCTAAGATTTTCTTAGGTTTCTTACTGAGCCATTCGTGCATCGTATGTCGCATGCAGAGCTACTTTTTGAACTGGTTACCACACTTAAAGCAAAGCAATGGTGTCCCAGTGGCTCGCAACATAAGGAGACATAAGCTACCGTAACATAACGCAACGGAAGCAAACGGTATTGTGTGAATAGGCCATGACTCTTTCTCTTTTGTTTGGGATGCAGATTCCGAGTCGGAGTCGGACGAGAGTTCAGAGTCTGAAAGCAGTTCGGAAGAAGATGGGGACGAAGAAGCCTCGTCATCAGAATCTGGTGAATCAGAGTCTGAATCTGAATCGGAGGAAGAGGAAGCCGAGGTCGTGGCTATTAGTAAGGAAGAAAGTCGAGACAAGCCGGTCACAAGGAGCCCCGACGCTCGACGGGAACTTTTTGTGTCCGACGTTGAAGACAGCAAGAAGGAGCCGGAGCCAGACATCATTGAACGGTGAGTGACTAAGAACCTCAGCCATGCTTAATTTTTCTGTTTTCGTATCTTACTGCTCATTTTATTAAAAAAAAAAAAAATAAGTTGGAAGAGATTTTTGGACAAAAATGAGTTACAGATGACTTCTAGCATATTTTTACAGCGGAGCTGTTAAGGGCTAGTTTCCCCAGGATCGTGTCTCCCGCAAAGAAATGTCGACACAAAACTCTGGACAGCTACTGCCATCTAGGAGCGATGGCGGCAACCAGACAATCGGCTTGCCGGCCTTGCTCATAGATGATGACAACCTTTCCAGCCATTCCACTCTGGTTTTTCTGAATTTCTCTAAGCGACGTCCTAAATGTCGTCCTCGAGGTCGTCCTAAACGTCATCTTTGAGGTTGTCTGAGAGGTTGTCCTCAAGGTCGTCCTAGAAGCTGTCCTTGAGGTCGTCCTAGACGTCGTCCGAGAGGTTGTTCTCGAGGTCGTCCTAGAAGTCATTCTTGAGGTCGTCCTAGACGTCCTCGAGATCGTCCTAGACGTTGTCTTCAAAATCGTCCTTAAAGTCGTCCTTGAGGTCGTCCTAGGCGTCCGTCTTTGAGGTCGTCTAGATGTTGTTCCTGAGGTCGTCCTCTAGGCATTGTTGAGCTCGTCTTAGATGTCGTTCTTGAGGTCGTCCAAAACATTGTCCTTGAGGTCGTCCTAGACGTCATCCTTAGGCGGCGTCCTGAGGCGTCGTCCTTGAGGTCGTCTGACCATAGTACAGCTTTGCTGCTCTTCCTTCTTCGCCAAAGTGGAAAGGCTGAAAGTGTTTTTATTCCCAGGATACGAATATGGCAACCGTTTGCCCCATAATTTTATACCAAACATAAGAAAAATAAAAATCAGCAGAACCCATCCTTTGGGAATGATTATCTACGTTAATGCGAATAGCATCAAACGAGTGCGGAGT
This sequence comes from Ixodes ricinus, assembly GCA_037355805.1. Classification (NCBI taxonomy): domain Eukaryota; kingdom Metazoa; phylum Arthropoda; class Arachnida; order Ixodida; family Ixodidae; genus Ixodes; species Ixodes ricinus. The sequence goes on along the minus strand of JAZHYW010043719.1, from coordinate 15,226 downwards.
TATGCGCGTTCGTCAGGTGGCCGGCACACTCTAGATACGCCAGCCCACTCTTGAGGCGATTCTAAATTTGTTGACACTTTCACAGCCCTGCGCACGATCTCCGCAGCCCAGCACGTGCGTTTGTGTCACTTAGGAAGGCGAGCAAAGCACGCGCCATAAGCACAAACACTCAAAATGGTACCGACCAGACTTTCTGGCGTCTCAGCTAGTCTCAACCAACGGTACTCTAAACGGTTGTTTATATCTTTACCATAGGACGCGCTTTACAGCGCTGTCACAGCTACCGGTGCGCGCGCGTTCCATGCACGAGGGCTCATTCCGCTCTCGTGAGGCTGAGCACGGCCGCTACATCACCCTCTCTTGAGCGCGGGAGAGGGTGAGCTAGCGGCCGTGCTCAGCCTCACGAGAGCGGAATGAGCCCTCGTGCATGGAACGCGCGCGCACCGGAAGGTGACAGCGCTGTAAAGCGCGTCCTATGGTAAAGATATAAACAACCGTTTAGAGTGCGTTGAATGACTGCCTTCATAGCTCTGTGGTTAGCGCGTCTGCCTGCTGATCAAAGGGTCAACGGTTCGAATCCCAGCCGGCGCCGATCTTTTTTATTTATTTATCGACCCGCGGCGTAAGAGGTTAGATAGCCAGATAGATACATAGACGAAAAGTGCGTGAAGTAGCCAAAGAATGCTATTCGCATTAAAAGACCTGCCAGCTGAAACGTTAAAAATGGACTTCCCGCTGTCCAGCACGTGCACGCTGCACTCGCCTGCAATTGTGGCAATTCTAAGGAAGTGAATAGCGCGTGTGCGTAGCTTTGATCGTCGCACGAGTGCCTCGAGGAGTGTGTATCTGACTGCGTAAAAATGACTGCATAAGAATTTTTCCGCACCTCCTCTTTTATGGCACATAGTGTTTTTCATTTGTGTTTTTGTTTATCCAATTAACCAAACAAATAAGTCATATCCTCGCCCCCACTCCCCCTTCCTTCTGTACCGTGTTCCGCCACAATATTGTCAAGGTTGCACATGCGATGCGATGGAGTTGAACTCGTTGCATCTATTGGAGCATACATTTTTTTGGACAAGCGCTTCCCAACATAACCCGGAGGCACTTGGTGCCAAACAATGGCGTTTGATATGTTTTTCTGGACACCTGGCAATAGTTTTCATTTATCATCTTTGGCAAATATTTTCTCTGCATTTGAGAGACATTTATTGCTATATCCACAGCCTTGCTTCGAATTTCTTCATTAAAAGTGAGCTCAAATCGCATTGAAAGTGTATATACATGCAGACAAAAAACGAGGTAGCAGGCGAGCTGGTAAAGTTTAAACATGGTGACTTTACCCAAGGCTGCTATTTTCTAAACCGTTTCTGTCCTTTAGAAAACCCCAGACTTGGGTAGAGTCACCATGTGTACACATACAGGGCCATGAAACGAAGATCAGTTCATTACAACATTTTCCGGACTATAAGCCACAGGCTATACATGTTTAAAAGATTAAATTTTATGCGATGCAGACTATCTGTAGGTGCAGACTATACAATCATATGTTTTTCAAAGATTGTTCATTATGATGAGATGTAACAAATTTGATGAATGACAGAGTCTATTAATGATGATTTATGTATGATACAAGTTTCTTTCTGAGCTAATAAAGCAGACATTGGTCAGGCCGAATTGTGTATGATCATTTTTATGTTACATTTTTGGCCCTAAAGAGTGGGAAAACAGGTCCTGTCTCCCCACTCTCCAGGGCTAAAAAGTGTCAGTTCTTAATTAGCTCGCCTGCATCCTTGCATTAAGTTAAATTTTTATGCGTTGTCTATGCAATATGCATCAATATTTCGTTATTCCCGGGCCGTTGTAAATGGCTTCCACTGTTTCACACCCTTCGGTTACAAACGGCCACTCTCTACCCTGCAGACACGACGAGGCAGAAGTCCGCACAGCTGAGAGCCGCACGGCTGAGAGCCCCGCGGCATCTCCAACCCCAACCAAAGAAGACGTCAAGTCCGAAGAAGCGGACGTCGACGTCGACGTCACCCCGTCTCCGACGCCGTCGCCTCGCGAAGACGACGCCGAGACGCAGCAACCGGAACCCGAAACGCCCGAGGCAAGGTTCGCCGCGGCGGGAGTCCCAGACGTCCGCCCGGCCGCGGAGCTCCCCAAGACGGAACCCGCGCCCACCGAGCCTCCCCAATCCCGCGACCTTGAGTATGAAGCGTCGGAAGCGCTCATGGCCCTCGCGGCCGGGTTCGCGGAGCCGGAACTTCCGACCCCGGCGAAAAACGAGTTCCTCGTCAACGGAGACGTCACGGGCGCCCTCGCGACGAAGGCCGGAGAAGATGTGAAGGATGAGGAGGACGTTCCAAACTACCTCAGGTCAGACCACTGCTACTGCCTTCCGCGGCAGAATGCCGCGGAAGGCGACGGAGTGCCGTTGGATCTCGTGACGACGGGCGACCACGAGTACACGCGGATGGCGACCACGCCACCTCCTCCTCCTCCTGTGGAAATGCTCGAGAGTCTAGTTCCTCCGGCAACGTCACCGCCCAAGACTCCGACGGGGCGCAAGAACTCGCGGAAGGGGAAAGATCGGCAGTCGGCAAGGGAGCGGCTCCTGCTGGAGGAGCCCCTTCTGCTGGAGCCCGTGACCAAGCTGTCGCGGGCTGTGGCGTTTGCCAAGCGGAACGTCGTCGAGGAAATGAACATCCTGTACGAGTTTCTGAGGACGGGGGTGGATGCGGAAGATGTGCAGTACCTCAAGCGGAGCTACGACGCCATGCTGCAGGACGAGATCCAGGGATACTGGCTCAACGACACCCACTGGGTGGACCATCCGCATATCCTTTTGCTGCGCCCCCTTTCGTTTGTGTGTTTTGTCTCGTTTTGAAGCGCTTCATGTGGGGACCCTCCATGAACCTTGCTTGTTTGCATTGGTTGCATCGTACGAGGGGTGAGGTGAACGAGGGGTTTGTTGGTGCACCACTCTCCCCTCCCTCCTACGGTGCGACCAACATGAGCATCCCATCAAGTGCTATTGCACCTCCACTGCGTTCGACGGAATGTCGAGGTCGGGCAATTTGTTTTGTTGGGTACCGGTCTCTCAATTTGGGGTATGGACTCGAATGCACCTGGATTTAATAAGTGCTGTTTCAGCTCGATTGGGTTGGGAATTCTCTCTTGGAACTAGATGTTCGGTTATGACGCTGAAACATCTTGTGGCAGTTAGTTGGTTAATGGCAAACTTGAAGGTTGGCAAACAAACCCGGTGCCATGCTCTGTTTTAAAAGTTACTCGCAGTTCTGTGGAAGGTATGGGTGTCACATTAGTTTTGGAGTTGTTTGTGAGCTCAAGAGCCTAGTCCTTCTCTTTCCCCAATTTGTGAAAAAGGGCCCTAGCTGGCATTTGTTCCCAGGAGAGATGGGAGAGGCAGACGCCGGCTACAACGGGAGGCGTGGTGGATCTCGTAAAATAATCCGTATCAATGTTTTTTAGCACCAGTCGATGGCACCGAGTGAAATAGGCATGTTTTGGGGCACTTGTTTCTTATATCTGCGACGTTCGCACAGTGGCGCAACGTACACATTTTTTGTACCACCACCCTGTAGGGTTAAAGCAAATGTGCAACGAACAGCCGACAAAGTTTGCCCTGCAGCACGTTTGCCTTGTGCAATGTGCAACAGTTGCCGCATGATGAAATTTGTGGCTTCTTCCACTTCCTGGAGTCCAGCCCTTAATATACGAGACGAAGCTGCTCTCTTCGCTTTGCATTCTTTGTTGCGTGACTGCCCGGGGAGGTTTCTCCTTGACAACCCGTGCACCAACTAACATCCCGAACCCGACCAAGAAGAAGAAGAAGGACGAGTCCCGGGTCCACGTGACCGGCTGCGCCCGCAGCGAGGGCTACTATAAGATGGACGTCAAGGAGAAGGCCCGCTTCAAGCAGTCGGGCAGCTGCATGCCTCAGCACGAGACTCAGGTCGGTGGCGGCCGCCTTCGTTTCATCTCACTCTCTGTACTCTGCTACTTCACCTTCATCTTCGTCGTACGGGAGCTCAGGAGCTGCGTCGGCGGGGAACTCTGGGGTCGTACTTGCTGGTGCAAAACTTGTTTTTCTGTGTGATGTCCAATACCCTTAGTGTAAGGTTTAGGCAAGTTTTCTGACACATATTAGGGAGGGCATGGTATCCAATATTCTTTCTCTATCTTTTAGGATTGAATGACTCGCCGTCAATCGCTAGTGTGGTTGAGAGTTCTCATTTTGGGCACAGACCCAAGTGGTAAAATCTGGTGCTCGTAAATGTAGTGTCTGAGTAAACTTTGAAGAGGTTATACATGATATAAACACGAGATCAGCACAAGAAGTGCTGATCTTGTGTTCGTGCCAGCTGTCTTATGGAGTGTATATCTGTGTGTACCTAATTTTATAGTGTTAACAATTTACCGCCGAATTTTGGCACAAAAACAAAGTTTACTTGCTTCATTTTTTATATTTTGTGCGCTGCCAATATATTTATTAATAGACCCCTATGCGGATAGTGACTTCGGTACCTGCATCCTCCCCGCCATCAACTTTGTGTTTGCATCTCAACTGTCTTGGCGAGCATTGCGCATAGTAGTTGTGTTTGCATTCGATTAGTGATCTGACACAAAGCTTTTTACACTTTACATTTGAAGATCACACATGCTTGTGTAATGTTGTCCTCCCTAATTACTGCACACGTCGTGCATTCATTTATCACTACGTTGTACAAAAACATGAATGCTGAGCTTGAAGATAGTGTGTTGGGCTGGAAACTTCACATAAACCAGACTACCGTAAAGTTCCGAGAGAACGCCCGCCCCCGAGACGTCGCCCATTCCGTTTTTCTAAATAAATATATGTAACATAAAAATTCCGAAACATCGCCCACCCCCCATTTCCGTCGGACAACACGCAATGTCCGACGGGAATCGCACCAACCGCGCAATTTGCTGTACCGGCACGTCAGACAAGCGAGTTTATAGCGGATTCCCGCGTTTTTGTCTGCGATCTGCGTGTGCGATCTCCATTCCATGCGAGTTGATCCTGCGTGTACTATATTGCATCGTGAAATGTGATTTTGCTGCGTTCGCGATCTGCGGTATTTGTTCCCGTAATATATGAGTTTGTAGCGGATTCCTGCCTTTCTGTCCGCGATTTGCGCGTGCGATATCGGTTCCTGTGACAGGCAAGTTTGTAGCGGGTTCCCGCGTGTTTATCGCATCGTGAAACGCGAATTTGCGGTGTCCGCGATCTGCGGTATCAGCTTCCGCGTCACGTAGTTTGTAGCCGGTTTTCGATAAAGTTTTGCTGTGGCGTCCCCAAAGATAGCCCACCCCATGTTTTTCACCATTTATCTCCTCATTTTGGGTGGGCGTTCTTTCGGAACTTTACGGTAACACTAATCTCGTAAAATGTCCAGGGATTGTCGTCCAGTGTAAGCGTAGGCTTTTGAATTATTGGGTTCTATGACTAGAACAATCTTCCATGCTGGCGGGTGCAACCTGCGGACGTCGCTTATTGTGATAAAGGATCTACAGCCATCATGGCGTCAGGCAGTCTTGACTCGAGCAACCGCAGCCTTACACACGTGAAGTGCATGGCTGCGACTCCCAAGGCAGAAACCTTGAAGATGGCATTTAACTTCTGTCTGCAGCAAATAATGTCCTCTTTCGGATTGTACCCTTAAAATTCGGTAAATCCTTACTTGCAACTGCCAGCTTCATTGCAGATACCCGCGGATATTAGCGGGTAATTTGTAGGTGTGCAAGGCTGTTCGCATATTTATCCGGTTTCTTCGGTGCCCCTCCCTCTCTTCGCCATTCCTTTGCCGAGTCTGTGTTGCCGAGATATGCCGAGACTCTTACCAACTTGCCCGGTTTCCACCTTACGTTGACGTGTCAATAGTTGATTAGTTGAAAGCTTCACGAATATGAAATTGGGGGTAAAACCAAACGTCGGGCTTTTAAATGGGAGTTCTCAAACTTTTTGATCTTGGGGGATCCCCATATCACTCTCGATCGATGGTCGAGAAACCCATCCAGGTCTCGGCTTTCAGAAGGAAAAAAAATACAGAAGCCTACAGACCTCATAAATGGGGTTCCCTGTTTTCATTAAATATACCAATAACCCCCAAGTCATTTTTTTTCTTCTTTTTTTTTTTTTAAATTCGGGGAAACCTGGAAAACCTTGATTTGGAGCTGCCCTGAATTGTAAAAACCTGAGCTTCATGGAAAGGAAATATTTTTCTACAGCGTTATTTTGCGTTGACCCGGAATGCAGCCCCAACGAGCTGTCCGTGAGAATTTTTCTTGCTTCAGGATTGCACATCTCATCTCGTTTCTTTCTCTCAGCGGTACGAGGACATTTTTAAAGTATTCGGGTTGCGCATATTCTCTGGAGGTTGGAGAATACCATGCCCATGTCCATGCCCGTGTCACATTTTCTTCAACATGAGCCCCGATAAACGCCAATTTTTTGGTTTGTCACCAAAAATTTACATTGAAAAACATAGAATCCACTGGAAAAAATAAACCCCAAAGAAACAGCCCCAACTTTGAAGAAAGATAGGTAAACCCCAAGAACACGGAGCCTTATTTATAAACCATACTGCTTATACTGAGGGGCCTTCTGGCTCAAGGTTATGCATCCGTGGGTGACTCAGAGCCACTAAAACAGTGCTCAAAGTGGAAAAACACTTAACTTAGGGCAGGAATGATTAAGAAAATATGTGAGCTCGGAGCACCCACGAGGTGACTCTGGGGAACCATCGAGTTGGTAGGAATCCAGTTGGAGGACCCCTGCCTTAGAACAAAGAAGCGTAGCTGTACTTCGCCATACTGGCGAGTTTTTACGGCGATGGGAGCAGTGTGACAGTCACGCAGAAATGACTCGACGGTTGACGTCGGATTTGTTTCCCCCGCTTGCCAGGATCCAACGAGCAAGGCGCGGGTGGCTGCCCAGTCGAGCAGGGAAGCCCGATCCAACCAGCGCAGGCTACTCACTTCCTTCGGGGAGGCTGAGGTGGTCAGCGACTTGCTCAAGTTCAACCAGCTCAAGGTGAGCGAGTCTCCGTGGAATCCGCAGGAAAGGAAGTGCCTGGGTTGTGTAGTACACTCTCACACATGTCGTACGAAGAAGGGATAGTTGATGGTAGTGTAAAGGCCGATTCACACATACATCCCAGTGCCAAATCAACATTGGGAACAGCGCCACAGCAGCGCCGACTTCGACATAACACTGATGCAGCGCTGTACTATCAGCATGGTCAGCGCTATTCCCGGTGCTGACTATTAATGCCGAGGAAGCACTGTGGTGTATGTGAATGGGCCTTAAAGGGTACTCCGGCCGTTTTTGGAGCTACCCAAATAAATAGCATTTTCTGGATTCCTGGACTTCAGTCTCCATGGTATGCTATTTATTGTCTCAAAATAGCTATTGAGAAAACCGTAAATAAGGATGATGTCGAAACCAACATTAAAATTTCCTCGCACTCTCCAGTGGTTTGTTGTGACAAATGGTACAAACTTTCAGGTCGTGCAGGTGGTCTTAAACAGATTACGTTGAGCGTTTTTTCCTGCTTCTCAGTCGATGGGTTCCCAAGCACTCTTCCCCACCATCAAAACGTCTTGTGATCAGTTGGGAACCTGGTTTACTGCCCACTTTGTACCATTTCTGTTGTTACACTTCAGTGTTGCTGGTAGGGGCTCTCGGCTTGAGGAACACAACGAGATCGAAATTAGAAAATTCAAACACTTAGCAAAAATTTTTTTCTTTTCACAAATCACTTGGGGGACTGGTACAGCCGTGTCTATCGGTGTGTTGAGCCAATTTTGAGGCAACTCAGCTACCATGAAAAATGCTGAGTACCTCTTTAAGAGCACCAATTTTATGGCGGTAGCTGTTGCTGCCCCTTCCTGTAAAAATGCTAATGTACGAACGCAAAAGCCCACTTTACAACAGAGTCGCTGCTCTCCCTCTCCCCATCGTTCCTCGCACATGCACGCCAACTGCGGCAAGGCTCCCTCCCCGCCCCCTCCCTGCCCCCCTGTAGGCCGCCGTGGTTTCGAAAAAACTCAGATGATCACGGGAGAGTGCTCTCTGCCTCTCCATCATTCCTGCTAGATCCACAAACCCCTGCGGTGACGCTCTCCCTGTCCCCCCCCCCCTCCGGCAGCCGCCGTTGCGAAATACCCACATTGGTTGCATTGTGCGGACACAGACATGTTCCCTCGCCTCCCCACTGCCGCTGTCAAGGTTCCGTTCGTGCGCTCTCTGCGCCTTTACAGAACTGCTCGCGTACATGCTTGCGTTCCTCCACTGCAGGCGCGGGGCGCCTTATTCTGAAAGAGCGTTTCCGTGCAAAAACGATAGCACGTCTCTATGCTTTTCTTCAACACATACAGCATCTCCCACAATCTTTCCACCAAAGCAAACATCTCCTCACATATTTTCTCCTACGTCTCCACTGAAAGCAAAGAACCCATTGCAAACATTGTACTTTGCCTTCAGTCAGTGTGAAGCATATTGGCTGAAGGCAAATCTCCTCAACATGCCTTCTCGCAATGCAGCACTTACCGCTGCTAGTCGCAGCACACTTCGAGTGGTTGTTTGCAATTTTAATGCGAATAGCATTCTTTGGATACTTCACGCACTTTTCGTCTATGTATCTATCTATCTATCTATCTATCTGGCTATCTAACCTCTTACGCCGCGGGTCGATAAATAAATAAAAAAGACCGGCGCCGGCTGGGATTCGAACCGTTGACCCTTTGATCAGCAGGCAGACGCGCTAACCACAGAGCTATGAAGGCAGTCATTCAACGCACTCTAAACGGTTGTTTATATCTTTACCATAGGACGCGCTTTGCAGCGCTGTCACAGCTACCGGTGCGCGCGCGTTCCATGCACGAGGGCTCATTCCGCTCTCGTGAGGCTGAGCACGGCCGCTAGCTCACCCTCTCCCGCGCTCGGAGAGGGTGATGCTAGCGCCGTGCTCGTCACGAGAGCGGATGAGCCCTCGTGCATGGAACGCGCGCGCCGATAGCTGTGACAGCGCTGTAAGCGCGTCCTATGGTAAAGATATAAACAACCGTTTAGAGTACCGTTGGTTGAGACTAGCTGAGACGCCAGAAAGTCTGGTCGGGTACCATTTTGAGTGTTTGTGCGTATGGCGCGTGCTTTGCTCGCCTTCTAAGTGACACAAACGCACGTGCTGGGCTGCGGAGATCGTGCGCAGGGCTGTGAAAGTGTCAACAAATTTAGAATCGCCTCAGAGTGGGCTGGCGTATCTAGAGTGTGCCGGCCACCTGACGAACGCGCATAACTCCGCACCGTTTGATGCTATTCGCATTAACGTAGATAATCATTCCCAAAGGATGGGTTCTAGCTGATTTTTCTCACTGTCAGTATTTGTGTCTTGCATTGTGAGCATACTAGTGCCTCCCAAGATTACTAGTGAGTTTCCACGAGCTTCAATCCATCGGGTTGTAGCAAGGATTGCCCCGATTTCTTTTATTTTTACGACTTTCGTGGTTCATGAAATTGGTGACCATTGAGGCCTTCATTGTGATTAACTGCAGAATATTTCGGGAAAGCACAGAGAAAGAAGCGGGACAGGGAAGATGCAGTACCGTGTTTCAGGGCTAGCTACACTGGCTGTTTTGCCTCAAGTGTAGTGTCAAACCTAATCGTCGAGCTAGCAGCTTTATAGTAGTAGACTCATAACATTTATTTGTGCACAAAAGCCTGCTGTACACTTTCCCGGCCAATATGAGCAATAACAGCACATAGTTAATGCACGTGGTGTTGCTGGTGCCACCGTACGAATGCCCCGGCATGCACTTCGCGTGATCTCTTCTCTAGCGACCATTGGTTGGTACATGCACGCCATGACGACGTGTGTGCCACGCCATCGGATAGTTTGTAGGGCGTGATTATTTGTGAGACACATCTTTTTACATTGTTTGCTTTGTATGGATGTTGCCATATGAAGTGTAATACCCTCTCAAAATATGCTGTAATTTTAAGGACACATTACAAGGACCAATCCAGATCAGAAGTTACCATAGTATACAGAAACTCGTGCCTTTGGCGTCACTTCTGGTGGTGATGCTTTTCGGATGTTGCACACAGATTGAGGTATTTGGCGCGTGCCTGTGTTGCTTTAAGTTATAGCATAACGAAGACTGTAAAAGCAAGCACCGCACTTTGAATGAGCTTGCTGATCACTCACATTTCGTGCAGTGCAAGTGTGGTTCGGGGCAGTTCGGTCACTTTTGTAGGTTTGCTTTGCGCATGCTTTTGGTGATACAGAGATAGCCTCCTGCATATATGCAATACCCACAGTTTTTCATGTGACCACGAGCTCATTTATTTAATAACGAGTCGGTGTACATACCGTATTTATTCAAGTATAAGTTAACCTTTTTTTTTTTTTTTTTGGAAATGTCAAAAATTAAGGGTTGACTTACAATTGTGATTAGAGAATTTCGACCTACATTCAGTGACCAAATTTTGCGACCCTACCAAGTGCATGGAGCTAACGGATCACCAAGCTGGCGGCAGAGTAGCGCCGCACCGCTTCTTGTTTCAGAAAGGTTTTGGTGCACAAGAACAACCGAAACAGCACCAGCCAATGTGCCACAGCTTGCGCGCATCCCTCGGGCGTCGGGTTTCCGCCTTGTCCACAACTGCCGTGGTCGGCGCCGCTCATGCATTGTGCCCCTTGCGATGCAAGAAAGCAAGGGGATACAACATGCCATTTTTTTTTCTTCAAAATTGGGTGCTTTATAAAGGCAACACAAAAACTCAAACAGACCAGACGATGAAGTGCACAGAAAGATCACCGCAAAATGCCTTAGACATGCTTTAGCCCTTAAATGCCACATTTTTCCAAAGCAACCTAAGAGTGCCATATTTTTCATTTTTTTATTTTATTCCTCTAGTGATCACATAAAATCTGAAAAGATTATTCGTAAAAATCAGCGGAAGCGAAAAAAATATTTGCCAGCCAAAACGAGTGCTTTCATCTATGATCAGCGCAGCAAAACTACACTAAACGAGCCTAACCGTCCATGGAATTGAGGCTGCAGAAAAACCACTGGACAAGCTGAGCTCGTCCATGGCTTTTCAGCCAGAAAGTGGCCGACGAGCTCAGCTCGTCCAAGGCACTAAAGGGTTAAACTCCCTAGATTCGGCATCCGATCCGTGCAGACAATTGTAAGACCCTTTTTTGGTGCACAGCTGCCTCAGTGGCTCCGAGGCAATGCGCTGGCCAATCTGACAGAGGCACGTTGCCGAAATTTTTGTTGCACACCGAAAACTCCCCAAGTAGTTGAAATGAGTCCTTGCTCCTCTGCTGGTGTGCCATGCCCTTCATTGATTTGGCACGTTGGACCTCCAATTACGGCGACAGCCGTTAGTACGAACCTCCCTGAGGAATTGCGTTGTCGTCTTTCATGAAAACCCCCGTGCCTCGAGCATGCACGTGCAATCGGAGCATCGCGTCGAAAAGCGACGAGCGCATGCTGGTGTCCAGGCGTTCGAAGGAGATGCCCCGCCAGTCTCACTTTGACAGTGGCGGCAGCCGACACCGAGTACGGACCAGGTGTGGGAGTATAACTGGGAGCAGAAGCGAAAATGGCGTCAAGATCCCGAGAATTGTGGTTGGGAGGAGGCACGGAAATGACGAGGACACCACAACGATAGCGAATTATGCGAGCGCAGAGCTGCCGTTGCTGTGACACGCGTTACGTGATAGCATAAATGCCCTCTGAATTTTTGGTACCCTGTTTGCTGCGCCTGTGCAAAGAGCACCACTAAGGGTTGCATTGGTTTGGGCGCAGTTCCGCAAGAAGCAGCTCAAGTTTGCCAAGAGCCGCATCCACGACTGGGGCCTGTTTGCCCTGGAGCCGATTGCGGCTGACGAGATGGTCATAGAGTATGTGGGCCAGATGGTGCGGCCCGTGATGGCCGACCGGCGGGAGCAGCACTACACCCAGATTGGCATCGGCAGCTCCTACCTGTTCCGGGTGGACGTCGAGACCATCATCGACGCCACAAAGTGCGGCAACTTGGCGCGCTTCATCAACCACAGCTGCAACGTGAGTACCCTGCGTCCTCGCCTCAACTTTGTGTCTCAACCTCCTTGCGATACTTGTGGTGCTATGACAGATATTCGTTGAATGATGAACGGAGAAGAAATTGAAGCATTTCTCATCTTACTATATTTTTTTTTGTTTTACATTAGTACTTTGTAGATGCAGATAGGCTAGAATTCATGTAAAAACATTAAATGGTCAACAGAAAAAAAGACACAAGCTGCTTCGTTTTGTTTTCTTCTTTTCTGTTGATCATTCGTTATATCCATCTGAATTCTCGCCAAGGAAAGGAAACGCAATATGATAGTGAAATCTACACATATATAAAGAGTGACACAATTTGTGAATTAATACTGAGTTGGTTTCACTCACTCGTGCCCACGTGTGCCCACTTGCAGCGTAAAGCGAGTTAGTTTTGGCTGGCACTCCACGAGTGGCTGCACTCTCAGAGTTTGTCTCAAGCACGACACTCTATGCATGCATGCACTCGCCACACTGAAGAGTAGACGACGGGAGTTTGTCTGCTACACGTTGTGCCATTCGTGGTTAGAGAATGGCACCTCGTGTGAACATTAAAGGCTTGAGGTACACCTAAGCACTTCTTATGAGTTGTGAATGTGAAAGCATGCATGCTATTCATCTGCTCGCTTATTTCGTCTGCGGCATACTTTCGTTGACGGTCGAGCGTACACGCTCTCTCGCCACGCTGATCTTGGGTGTGGAGCAGTGAGCCGGTGCCTTGCAGACACGCAGCGCCATGGAGAAGCGCTAATTGAAACTGACGCATGGCGGCTTCATATCACTGCCGTTTTGCGTGGCTCTCTGCGTGGTGTCAAAGCTGGGATGCCTCAGATCGCGGTTTCGGGAATTTATCTGCCGTTTGGCGCTGGCTGATGACGTCGGCTTGCTCATGGGACGAGCCGACGTCCTATTTTTCCCCTGCAATGTCTTATTTTTCGCCCACAATGTGCGAAGAAACGAAAGCGATAGCTGTAGCACGGTTGTGCAATGTGGGTGGAATGGTGCCGTAACGTAGCCTGAGGACGGAGGTGCGACGTGGTTCGTAATTCTCATAGCCGTCGTGGTTGGCATTGTGGATGCTACTGATCACTGATGTCACCAGTGATCCGTGAAGTGGGTATGCGTGGTGGAAGTTTCTAAAACCATTCAACATTACGCGTAGCAACTGGATACTGCCATAGTGGAATTTCGCATAGCACGAGTAATGTTGGAAAACAAGTCTTTCAAGCAGACGACACAAAGAATCTCCCTTCGTCGCACCATTTTTGACGGAGCGCCAGGGCTGCCCTCTTCGCTCTCTCCGCACAGAATGGCTGACGAGTAGTCCCTACTTCCCTCTTCTCGCGGCAAGAGGGGAGAGAAAAGGGTTGTTCCATTCTTCGCGCACGCGGCGACAACAACCTACGAGGACGAAATCTCTGCAAAGTGTTGCCCATAAAGCTATTGCTTTGAAAAGACAACACAGTCAGGCATAGATGCAAACGTTATGTGCACATGCACCTCATGCCTAGAAAAGCTTTTTGTCGTCATTACTTTCCTTTATGTAGGCTGAAAGTAATATCAGTTCAAGCCTGTCGCAGAGGAGATTGAACTGTCTCACGTCTTTGGTAAATTTTTATAAGGAGTGACACTACAGTAGGCTCGAGATAATTCAAACTCAGGTATTTCATACTTCTGGTTAATTCAAACAAAATAGTGGGACAACCAAAATTTAATAACTTTCAGCCTTTCCGCTTTGGTGAAGAAGGAAGACCAGCGAAGCTGTATTATGGTGGGAATGAAGTAATAGCCGGTTTACAAGTCGGTCAGCCAGAGTGGAAAGGCTCGAAAGATTTCCGCCATCTTTGAACGACGGCGGCAACCATTGCTGCCGTCGCTCATAGATGATGGTAGCTGTCCAGAGTTGTGTGTCATCAGGTTATTTGAGGACGTACACGATCCTGGGGAAACTAGCCTTTAACAGCTTCACTTTAAAAATTTTGGTTGTCCCCTCAATGTTTTTAATGTATTGATAAGCCGCTTAATTCGTACGGCGTTTTCGTGCAATTCATACTTTTTTGTTCCTGCGGCCCCATTGAGTGTGCTTCTTTCTGAGCACTGGTGCACTGCAGAGAAGCAACACTCGCGGAGCTTGCTTTCGCGCATGTAGCTTCTCTGCAGTGCATCGGTGCTCGGTGAGAAGCGCACTCAACGGGGCTCAAACAGGGCAGAACCGTGTATACAGAGAGTTTGGTCAATGGGAGGCACGGGCAGAGCCAGGGCAGGCCGGCGCAGCCGTAGCCTTGGCTATTGTAACGCGCTCCGGGCGCCCGAGCGAGAGAAGAAGCGAGAAAAGAGCGAGCGATGAGCGAAAAAAAAGAGAAAAGTAGGGGTGACGTCACGGCGACGTCAAATATGTTGATCACCCCCTCCGGCAACTAGGACGGGTACAGCCATTAACATCCATGTTCCCTCCGGGCGCTCTTTCTGCGCTCAAGCGTAGGGTTCTTGTTTCCGCCGCCTCAAAACATGGCGTTACAATCGCCGCCTCTACTGCTGCCGGGCGCGTGCTCCTACTTACCCCTAGATGGCGCAAGTTGTCCTGTCGCGTCCTAGGCGGCCGGTTCGCCGCCTGCCGCCGCTCCCCCCCCCTTTGCCTGCCCGCCCGCCCGCCGTTTGCTTGCCTGATTTCATTTCTTTTCGATTTCATTCTCGCCTTCTTAAGGCTTTTTATTTTATATCTTTTTTTTTCATAAACCACTGAGTGCAACTTCAGAGAAGCTGCTCCTCAAGTGGGTAGGAGGCTAGGAGCACACATTTTACTTTTCATACAAATTCTTTATTATTCACACAGATCTCATACATACAATGGAAGATATAAATAGATAATAAAATTTACGGAACAATAGAACAGATGGCACGAGAAGCACGTAAGAGCACAAGGAAAGAAACATACATTTATAAAATATATCGCACCACCACAGTTTTGATCAGCAGAAACTTCAATGTTTTGTAGACAAAAAATGATTTTTTTTTGTTACTCAGCTGATAGGTGACTTGTTTTACGGTTTCTGTGCTTTCCTATCAGATGCAGACCTTT
>JAZHYW010043718.1:0-14879 GCA_037355805.1 Ixodes ricinus | reverse complement strand
TTACCTCTAAGGTATATGAAAGACCCTGTATTTAAAGGGACGAACGTTTCCGCGAGCAACTTCTTTAACTAAATAATTACGGTGCGAGGCACACTTTGAGTTATGAAAGAATCTGAAATTAAGACCGATACCGAGAAATTAAATCTAAAATAAAGGTAAGTTTCGGTTTTGCTCCGGAATTCAAACGTACCTCCTGGCCTAAATATTACGCTAAATACCGTTTTTGTTTTCAGGATAAAGAGGTGACCTGTGCTTATAACACCCTAGCTCGCTAGTATTACCAGAAATAATTTGTGTCGCTCAGTGAAGCCAGCAAACAAGACAGGCTCAGCAGCGGCACGCACCTCCGACCCTCACTAAACCGGCCATCTTGGAAAACGAGTGGCGCCACCTATAGTGAATTGGAGTCGCGAATACACGAAGGGAGATCTGGCTCAGTTTAATGTGCTTAATATCACTGAATAGTTGTGCAATTCTAATTTGCAGTTTTATTTCTTAAGCACTTGTTGTATGGGGTATTCATATCAATGCAAATTTTTACGTTGGTTCAATTTATGGAAGGTTTGTTTTATATGTCATGTACAGTAGAAAGCAGGAGCTGGGCTAGTTAGTAAGCACGTTGCTCGCTCACTTTAACCATGTATGTCACATACAATTTGTTGTTATTGTGTATTGATTTCGAATCCTCTTCTGCTCTTTATTTCAAGCTGCACTTGCATTCACTGTGAAGATACCAAAGAAGTCTTCAACTGGAGGAAAACTATAAGCACAAGCATGGAGGGGCATCAAGATGGCCACGGCAAGGACAACTATAATGTAATTTTTTTCCAAAGTTAAAGCAAGGCATGCCTTCTTCCAATAAAGGTATTGTGGCAAGTAGGTATGGCTCAGCTTCAAGCCGTCACAGTATATACTCTTGTTTGTTCATTCCTAATCACCTGTTCTAGTCACCATTTTTAGTCAGTTTCAAGCTTGTTGCTGTAGTACATAGAGATTTGTTTTAAATTATTGGTGACTCATTTTAACAGTTGAGTCTAGCGACAGCATCCTTGCTCGTATGTAATATGCTTCTTTTGGTTTAATTTGAAACCACAATAAATCTGTTTTAGTACATGTACCTGACTGATTTCATCTTTGCAAGGGTAGTAAATTGCAATTAACTTCGTCTCAATATGTGCTGTGATGAAAAGGAGCTTGGTAATGATCGTGCATTCTAGCGTTGCTGTTAATAGTGTGCAGTATTGCGCCTTTCACAAACATTCTTTTCCTCAGTTAACGGACATGCTACGATCAAGCTTCTTCAAAAGGTGCATACAGTCAATTCTCTGCAGTTATGTATATAGTGCACTAGATTCCGGTGGTTCATCTTCTGGAAAACATTGCTATGTATGTATGCGAAAAAGGACCTCCTCGAAGATCCAGGACGCAATATTTTGCTGCAAGTCTTAGCTTTTTCAATCCTTGGAAAAGCCATGTCTGTAGCGAAACACTGCCTCTCTTTGGGTTTCAAGGAGGTTCCTTTCCAACACCTTTTTCCAGCTTTGACTACCTATGGTTTTGTTGGTATGCTAGTTTATAAAACATTAAATTCACATCAAAGAAAATGGTACTGCTACACTAGCAGAATATCCACAAAATGTTAGAAAGAACTTTTCAGTTGACGAAGACAAAAGTATTGTAATCGGATGTAATTGCTACCCATGAAGTTTGCCTCGTTCACAGCAGAGGTGTAACTGCATGGGTAGCGGTTGCGTCTGATTTACAATATTTTTGTCTTCGTCAACTGAAAAGTTCTTCTAACATTTTGTGGATATTCTGCTAGTGTAGCAGTACCATTTTCTTTGATGTGAATTTAATGTTTTACAAACGTTGCATAGCGGTTGTAAAAGTGTTTTATGAATGTTAATATAATGTTTTCTTTAATGTTAGTTTAATGTTTTGCAAACATTAAATTTATGTTGTGGGAACGTTTCCCGTGTGTTAAAATAACGTTTGGAAAAACATTAATCTAACGTACACATAAACGTTGTGAAAACATTAAATAAAATGACATTAAGGACATTTTTCAAACGTTTGGGCCAAACAAAAAATAACATTATAATGTTTTCGTGCTACCTGGGAATCATTTACATATGTACAGTGTCCAAAACCCGACCGTCACAATACGTCCACCCATCCCTGATGAGAGGCACCGTCCTCGGACTAAGCACCCGTCCTGAGTGTGAGGTATTCACGCTACCTGATCGTCTGACCGACAGCCTCCAAAACGGTGTCCTGTCCCCTTCAAAGAGGCCGCAGCATAGCGACGGCATGCCAGGAGCGTACTATACACGAGATTTGTTCTTGTCAATAGTTCTCACTTAATCTTGTCTCCAGCAGATAATCTACAAGATAGCCGATCACAGTTTGTTGGGTGCTTAGTGTGTTCCATGGACCAAGGAGTGTTGAGAGGGACAATGGGCAGTTATCGATGCTGGACAGGTGTTCTCGAAGATGGTCTCGTTCATCTGTATACCTACGGCAGTTGGCGAGTATGTGTTCTGCGTCTTCTATTTCGTCACACATGTGGTGCAGAGCAACGCAGATGCTTCGTCAGAAAAAATTGGGGTTGTGGGGATATTTATACAGCGAGTCGTTGGTCAGCCATCTTTAAAGTTGCGACGAGTCACTCGCTGTAGATGAGCAATTTAGCCAGTGCAGTACAACCGCTAGCCTGGGGTCTTTAACGTGCACCACGCAGTAGTGATACACGACCGCACGCCGGTACGATGCTCATCCAGCTTCGTCAGAAAAGATGTCGTGAAGCCGGCGGGGTTCGCCGCACCTGCGCAGTGGGAGAGCGTGACGTCACCGCCGGAGCGCCGTGTGGAAAAAGGCGTGACGCCCTGCTTGTAGGAATGCGTTGCGGGTAGGAATGCTTTCGCATTCTTACACGTAAGCAATCTAAAGTGCCTCTGCCGAATTTTCATCTGAACATCACCCATATCATTTTCTTTCTGCCCGAATACAGCCGGTCGAGAAGTGACCAGTTACAGTCACGCTCACTCTTTTTCATGGTCACGTGCCGTTTGAACTTAGTGTACCGAATATATTCAAAGTCGTGGGTCATCTAAGGCACAGATTCAATATTAAAAATAGAAATATGAACCCCATTTCTGTGGCCTTCGAAAAACTGCGAATAAGCCGATAAAAAAAATGTTGCACAGATCATTCTAAATATGGCGACGTAACGCGGGCTGAACGACGCGATGACGGCGCACGACGGAGACACGTTGGGACGGACGTGGGGCCCCTACTTCGGAACTGTCGTTCGTGGTACCGGCCAATCGATCTTCAAGAGCAGAACATCGAGCGAAATGGATGCAAGTGCGAAACGATCGCGCGACATACGGTAACGCAGCTTCGTTGTTGTCGTCCGCTTCACACGCCAAAAAAACGAAAAAACGAAAAAAAAACGCGGACGTGGCGACGTCATGACTTCCGGCCAGGAGCTTCCCTGCTCGTGTTCCGGTTTCGAGCGGTTGAATTTTTATACTTTATTAAAAATAGATGTGACTCTGTAGCATAATATTGATTAAATAGTCTCCGGACACGCAAAAAAAAAAAAAACTTTTTTGGAGGGTGCCACTGATTTTTTAACAGCACAAGTCATCAGTTACTATAAAGAGAAATGGAAGTAGCGGAGAAATTGAAGTTTCTTATTAGTACCGAACTCGGAAAGAAACTTTCCAAATTATAATTATTATAACACTGCTAAATATATATTTCCTCGATCAAACTTTTATACTGCTAGACCAGGTGGTATAAAAAGGTTTAAATGAAACGTTGGTTGATGAAACTGTGTTTGATGAAAAGTCCAGTGATCCGTACTCTGGTCAGTCAGCCTCCGTACTTGGATACTTCTCGCTTTGCTAGATTTCTTGTCGGAATTGTTTTAGCGAGAATCGGCACCTTGCCGGGTGAAAGCCCGCGGCATTCAGCTCCACCGAATGCCGCATTGTGGCATGGAACCGCGCATTCCTTGTGTTGGAGCACAGTGCGGATAGGTGGTCCTCCCTAATGCAAATCAAGGCCTTCTGACAGGCCAGTTGACACACTTTTGGAAAGATGCTTGGGACAGTCCTGTGCTGAAAACTGCTGACTCAACTAGGGTATTACCTGTTGCTCAGTGAAGGTCCTATGAACACTCCAGGGAAACTGCAATCTGGAAGGAGGCAGATTTAGGACCGAGGTGAAACCAACAATGCGCATGATAGCACCAATGTGCACAACGGCAGGGTTGGTCATTGGTGTCCTTAAAAACTCTGCAGAGAAGCCGAAACCCGGGAGGCAGTGTTCGAAAGAGATTGTAAAGTCAACAGGCCAATTTCGCCACTATGATTAGTGTTTTCATAAATGTCAAATTGCCTGGTTTACAGGGGGAGGAGGGGAGGTGGCCTAGGCAAACAAGCCTCAGTTATTCACACGCTAGCCTTCAGCCAGCTCCAAGATTTGCTTACCCTTATCAGGTAAGCAAATCAAAAGCAACTCTGGTCATTCTCAATTTTTTTGCTCCCCTCCCCAAAAACCATTTTCAGTGAACACTGATTGACAAAAGGCCCATGAGCGGTGTTCAACCCATTAGTTTTCTCTACTCTCAGCACAGACAAGTGAGAGCATACAAAACATTGATTGTATGTTTTACCTACAAGGAGTGGGATGTGCATGCAAATAATATGTGAATTCTTACTTTGTGGAGCAGGTAGGTTCACTTATAAAACCTCAAAATGGGGAGCAAGTGGGTCAAGTCAGAGCCATAAAAATAGAAAGTCAGAAACATTTTAGGTGCACCTTTCTGGAAAGAAAACTAAGGTAACACAGTCAGCAGATAAATTACGCTATAAAAAATTTTATAATTGAAATATACTGCAAATGTTTCAGGTCACGTTTCGTACAATACCAGTGCAAAGCTCCCACAATGTCTCACTTCACTTCTACAAACTCTTGCCACATGCTCGGGGAAGAGCAAAAGAAATGCAAACGCAACACAATTCTGCTTCTTGTTGGCTATCTTGTACAAAGCGCCGCATTCATTTTATTACAAATTTCTCAGAGGAACGGAGGAACGGGAGGAGATAATGTACAAGGGCTTTGGAACAAAGTGAAAAATAAAAGCGCTCATTTTTTTTTTCCTTTCAGAAAATGAATCTCGTCTATGTACAGATGATGCTTCAACCTTCCTGCCTCCGACACGGAGGAAATGACTCAGCAATTCTGGGTGTCCTTCTCGCCCGCCCTGATGGCCAATCAACCAACAATAACAACAGCGGCCTTAACAAGGCGGATGAGCTCTTTTTGTAGGAGATGGGATGAGCTATGTACACTGTACACATGCCGTCGGGGTCGCTCTGTTTTTTAGTTGAGGAAGCCTCTGCACTGTGGAGCACCACACAGACAGGAGATCTTCTCTTCCTCCAAGGGAACTTGTAGTCGTACGTGATTTCTTCGTTGACGTTGATGGGCTGCTTTGAGTAGATGACTATCTTCTTCTGCCCCTCCACTGTGATCACCTTGGCATAACAGTTGGGCTGGAAGACAAAATAAAGCCGACTTGGTACCAGAAAGGAGGCAATGTGACAACTACAAATATTCTCGCAAGTTGTCTGCAGCACTATCAAAGAGACGGGTGTGTCAGCACGCCTGAGCACAATGCTCTGTCTGCACAAACAATGGCATAAGGAAAGTACCATCTGAAGCCACCTGCTTGCACCCATTTCTCCTGCAAATGCTGCACAGGCCTCATGCGATGGTATATGACACAGAGGTACAAATGAGGTAACAGAAAAGTCACAAACACCGACACACAACATTGGTTGCCTGAGAGGAAAATGATACTCTGCGTGCGTGCTCCCCTCACGAACTAGCAAAGGAGAGAAAGAAGAAATAAAGAGGCAAGGACAAGGGTTTGCATGCTCCTCATTCACGAGGAAGGGAATAAAATTTTGGGGAGAAAATGGGTGAAGGCACAGGGAAACAGAAGACGAGGAAGTAAGTGAAAGTATCGGCCTACAGCAGTGTAAAAAGTCTAAAAAGAAATTTCACAAGACCATTAGCATCATAAAACAATAATATAATCTGAAAAAAAAAAACAATCTAGGTGCACCTGAACAACACAAGGGAAACAACAGACCGATCTCACCAAGCATTCAACGCATGTATGATGTCACCACAACATTAGTCCACAGGAGAAAGGCAGTAGTGTGCAAGACGGTTCGTGCCGTCTCAGACTCTGCAACCTCAGCCTTCCAGGGAGGTTAACGCATGTGCAGAAAGACTAAAGTTTCCTCGATGCATTGCAGTGGGGGCGGCGCAACGAAACTGGCTGGTGAGTTCGGTCTATTGTAATAAGCAATTGAAGAGGCAAAGCGTCATCTCATTGAGAAAGACCCGTGACTCCTGCATCCCCAAGGGGGTTACGCCACCAAGGGAACCTGTCATTCAGCCATTTGATCGGAGCAGCATTCCTTCGCATATATTGGTGACAAGATCGATAAAATGCTGACACAATGTCCAGTTTTCTTTTCTTTTAACTGCTCAATATTTACTTGACAAATGTAAAGAATTTGTATGAGAACATCCCTTTAAACAAAAGGCCTAAAAGCACATTCCTCAGACTAGTGCACTCGACACATGGGTCCTTGTTTGCCAACTCAATTTGCCTGAAAACATTGTCTTCCACTGCCTCAATAAAAAAATATAAAAAAAGGAATTTATTTTTAAGATTTTTATTAATTCAAGCTCCAGGAAGCCATAAATATTGTTTGAATTATCAGAAGTTTCAAGTATCAAATATTCATCTAAATATAAATCAAATTAAAATTATGATTTGCCATACGAATGGCTACACATGCAAAGCAGATATTCGATGATTTCCTCTACATCGGTCTACTGATCATAGGCAGGTATACCGCACATGAAACATTTCTGAAATGTATGACATAAGTTGATTTATACCTCAAAAATGTTGTTTATTGTGAACTTTAAGTTTGTTCATCAGGCCAAGACGTTGCCTATGTGGACTATTAAGCAGGAGACACGTGAGCAATAAAACGGACACCACGCGGCAGTTTCATAGCAACTTGAGCGGACGCTGTGACGTGGACCTATGCTATGCCGCCACGTCAAAGCGTCCGCGCAAGTTGCTGTAAAAATCATGAGCCATTCCACTCTGTGAAGGTGGATGACCAGCGAAGCTGTTCAGCACACGACACAGACCCGCCTCGAGGAGCTGGAGGAAACTAGACACGTGCTACGGGACCGCCACGCGGCGGAAAGTAGACACGCGCGACGGGACCACCACCTCGGAGAGAGAGGAAGGAAAGGAAACTAGGCACGCAAGCGCTTGGAACGACGACAAAGAGAGGGAGGTGCGAGCGTAAACATGGCCGACGCGGGTCGCACAGCAGCAAATCTTTGAGAAACCTTTATTATCTACCTGCGAGTCTACTGATCTTGCAAATGGTGCTTATTGATAACTAATCTACTGAATAGACCTATTTCTAAATTACCCAAGCATCAAGGAGAATGCAGGGAATGGTGTTCCATGTGCTGCACTTAATTGGCGTCTGCAGCAGTAACTGTTCTAAAGCAAAAGCCTAAAACAAATGGCATCTTGCAGGTGCCTTCCTCAAGGCTTTATTTTAGTTATTTACTTCGAATTTTTTATACAGGAAGGCGTGCGCGTGGGCGCATACGGCGGTGCGAGCGTAGAGTTTTTAGTCACTGCACACGAAAAATCCAAGGAACCCTCGCCATAAACAGCTTCGCTGTAAAATTTCCACGTGGTGCCCGTTTTTATAGCTCCTGTTTCAGAGCCGTATATGTAGAGAGTTTGACCATTCGTTGGGAAGTATAGGAGACAAATGAGGAGGCGCCATTGGCCAAAAGCGGGCTGGGCGTGTTCCAGGGCATCTTCAGAAATTCGAATGTGGCCAACCAGAAGCCAGAAATAATACCCTGGCAGTGGTCGCGACAAACAAACTTGATAAGTGCATCAAAGTAACTCTCGGTGACTGAAAATATGGTGCACGTGATGTTTCAATCACAGTCCTCCAAAATCACGGTGGAAGAGTGCGACTAGCGGAATCAACCGGCGGAAACTTCGAGCGACTTCCGGTTTGCTAATTGAGCGCCATCTCTTATCCGTTGGTAATCTATTAAGAACTTCCGGTCTACGCCGGAAAATTTATTTAATAGGATGAGATACATATTATGTTGCTGCTTACAGATTTCAAAAATTATTTTGGTAAGGAGAAACAAATAGTTTGGTTAGCTAAAGTTTCGCCATCATACTTTGTTCTCATTGGTCGGTTGCTTTTGTATTTGGACCGTTGAAAACAGTTCCGCGCCGGCTGCCGCGCTCGCGGCTGCGTCGGCTGCTCGTGGGCTGCTCGACGGCGCCTTGGCCAGCGGTGCGGTGGTGGATTTCGTTTGCAGCAGCGGACAGTGGCGTTGATCTCTTGGTTATCGGATTATTTCGTCTACCAGTACGCCCAGCAAACGGAACCTTGTCTATTGCTCAACTCAGTGGTGCTCTAATTCCGGTGGCAACAGCTCTGCAAGTTCTTTGGGTTCCGAGTGACGAAAGGTAAAGACGGGCTGCTGCTTTTGGTTATACAGTTTCGGATTGCCGAAAACTTGCTTGTGCATGTTTCATTATGGTAGAGTTATTGTAGAAGGCCAGAAGGGACAGGACATTTATGTTAAGGTGAGAGGTGTGGAGGGGATCGGTGTTAGAGCACCGCAGCTTAGTAGCACGTGCGTGCACGGAGCAGCTCGCGCTGCTGAAGGAACCTGCGAAAGACCGTGGCGATCGAATCACTGTCGCTAAATACTGCTATGTTAAATGTGTCATTGCTGTGAATACTTCAATAGTAGTTTCGTGTAGATTTTGTTACTTTGTTGTACCGTGAAGTGAACGGGTTTTTTTGTTTTTTTCTGTATAAAGAACGTACCTAATAAAAAGAGAACTTGCAAAAGAAGTTTGGACTTGTGCTCAGACTGGCAATGTGCGCCCATCTTAAGCCGCGAAACACCAGCGGCTGGGCGCACCTTGCCTTCAATGATTGACGATCTAATGAGAAGTGGCTGTCACCGAACATGCACTGTTGCCTGAGCCGATCTCAATCGAGCTGACGCGAAGTCAAGTGCAATCGTTTCGGAAGCGTCGGACATTCGCAGAGAAAAGGTAAACACACTTTTTAATAAAAAGATATTGCTATTACTTTGTTTTTAGAAGAACGAGACGGCGGCAATGGGAGCAGTTCCCTCTCCTCAACATCAGCGACAATAGGATGCAAATTCGTTCGGAGTTCGAGGCTGCCCCGAACTCGATCGAACTCGCATCCTCTTGTCGCCGAAGGTGAGAGGGAGGGAGAGGAGGGACAACACTTCTCACACCCTCCCCATAACCAGGCGGTTGCCATGACGGCGGCGCGACGTATTGTTTTGTTTATTTCTTATTGTTTTGGAGAAACCCAACGCCCGCTAGGGGAGATTTGGCGCTGCCGTCTGCAATTGGAGTCCCAATGGGAGGTATAGGAAGATTCCGCCGGTTGGCGGAATGATCGACATAATCCGTACACAAAGCGCCGAGGGCCGAGAATTTGCCGTCCGAGCAATAAAACTCTGTCCGAGGAAAACAGAGTTGAGCGGCGCATTCGTTTCTTACATCTTTCTGCATGATCACGGTCGAAACATCACGTGCACCCTATTTTTAACCACAAGGGTTACTACACTTCACTCTTATGTGCTTATTAAAACCATATATGAGCATATACCTCTGATTAAAACAGTTTCTCGCTACCACCGCTAGGGGATTCTTTTAGGCTCTGGTTGGCCAAGAGAGCATGCCAAGCCCACTTTCTGCGTCTAGTGCACGCCCTGGCCAGCGCTAACGCAGCTACCGGCGTTCAATGAAAGCTCGGTAGAGGCCGCCAAGAGTCAGGGTGACGTCGCGATGACGTCAAATATGTTGATCACCCTCTCCGGCAACTAGGACGGGTACAGCCGTTAACATCCATGTTTCCTCGGGGCGCTCTTTCTGCGCTCAAGCATAGGGTTCTTGTTTCCACCGCCTCAAAATATGGCGTTACGATCGACATGACCGCCGGGCCGGTGGCAGCCGTGGCAACGCGGCGCAACCGGTGCAACGGTCGCCGACATCCGATGAGCGTGATCGTCTGCGCCGAGTGTTCTGCGGAAAACGTGGTGTTCGCTCGGTCCGCGCTAATTTGACTTCGAAAGTGCTGGTGCTGTCGGAAGAGGATACCTTGGCTCTACTACGCTGCGAAATGGTGCGGGAACTCCAGCAAGTCGAAAGTCTTGTCGTTCTTTCTATTCCCAAAGGAGTTCGAAGCGAGAGGTAAAGTTTCGTTTTTCGTCGCTTTCGTTTCAAGCCCATTTCATGTTGTGCGATCCTGGTTGCGATTTTCAGTCTCGTGCGGCAGAAACCCCGTGAACACAAGACTGAACGCACGTTTGTTTTTTGTTTTTTTCTTACGTATCAGCGACGTTGCACCTGTAATTCGCAGGCTGATCGAACCGTACCACGTGCTAAGCGCACAGGACGACACAGGCATTTTTGGTGCTCTCTTTTTGCCCACAGACCCTTGTCTTATTTTTGTGGGCAAGCTTGAGTGCTTTCTGGCGTGAATTTCCAACCTGGTATACAAGGATGATGTGATGAAGAATCTTAGTGCTTTCATGACGGAACAGCCGGAGACTTTCTCTGCCCTGCAATCGGCTAGAAGTTCGTCGAGATGTTCTGCTATAAACTCTGGTGAATTTACGCCTTTTAAAAGAAGAGATCTGCAAAAACCTCATTTGAAAAGGTCTGCATCTGATAGGAAAGCACAGAAACCGTAAAACAAGTCACCTATCAGCTGAGTAACAAAAAAAAATCATTTTTTGTCTACAAAACATTGAAGTTTCTGCTGATCAAAACTGTGGTGGTGCGATATATTTTATAAATGTATGTTTCTTTCCTTGTGCTCTTACGTGCTTCTCGTGCCATCTGTTCTATTGTTCCGTAAATTTTATTATCTATTTATATCTTCCATTGTATGTATGAGATCTGTGTGAATAATAAAGAATTTGTATGAAAAGTAAATGTGTGCTCCTAGCCTCCTACCCACTTGAGGAGCAGCTTCTCTGAAGTTGCACTCAGTGGTTTATGAAAAAAAAGATATAAAATAAAAGCCTTAGAAGGCGAGAATGAAATCGAAAAGAAATGAAATCAGGCAAGCAAACGGCGGGCGGGCGGGCGAGACAAAGGGGGGGGGAGAGCGGCAGCGGCGGCGAACCGGCCGCCTAGGACGCGACAGGACAACTTGCGCCATCTAGGGGTAAGTAGGGCACGCGCCCCGGCAGCAGTAGAGGCGGCGATTGTAACGCCATGTTTTGAGGCGGCGGAAACAAGAACCCTACGCTTGAGCGCAGAAAGAGCGCCCGGAGGGAACATGGATGTTAATGGCTGTACCCGTCCTAGTTGCCGGAGGGGTGATCAACATATTTGACGTCGCCGTGACGTCACCCTACTTTTCTCTTTTTTTCGCTCATCGCTCGCTCTTTTCTCGCTTCTTCTCTCGCTCGGGCGCCCGGAGCGCGTTACAATAGCCAAGGCTACGGCTGCGCCGGCCTACTGCCTATCCGTGCCTCCATCAACCAAACTCTCTGTATACACGGTTCTGCCCTGTCTGAGCCCCGTTGAGTGCGCTTCTCACCGAGCACCGATGCACTGCGGAGAAGCTACATGCGCGTAAGCAAGCTCCGCGAGTGTTGCTTCTCTGCAGTGCACCAGTGCTCAGAAAGAAGCACACTCAATGGGGCGCAGGAACAAAAAGTATGAATTGCACGAAACGCCGTACGAATTAAGCGGCTTATCAATACATTAAAAACATTGAGGGGACAACCAAAATTTTTAAAGTGAAGCTGTTAAAGGCTAGTTTCCCCAGGATCGTGTACGTCCTCAAATAACCTGATGACACACAACTCTGGACAGCTACCATCATCTATGAGCGACGGCAGCAATGGTTGCCGCCGTCGTTCAAAGATGGCGGAAATCTTCGAGCCTTTCCACTCTGGCTGACCGACTTGTAAACCGGCTATTACTTCATTCCCACCATAATACAGCCGTCGCTGGTCTTCCTTCTTCACCAAAGCGGAAAGGCTGAAAGTTATTAAATTCTGGTTGTCCCACTATTTTGTTTGAATTAACCAGAAGTATGAAATACCCGAGTTTGAATTATCTCGAGCCTACTGTAGTGTCACTCCTTATAAAAATTTACCAAAGACGTGAGACAGTTCAATCTCCTCTGCGACAGGCTTGAACTGATATTACTTTCAGCCTACATCAAGAAAGTAATGACGACAAAAAGCTTTTCTAGGCATGAGGTGCATGTGCGCATAGTGTTTGCATGTATGCCTGACTGTGTTGTCTTTTCAAAGCAATAGCTTTATGGGCAACACTTTGCAGAGATTTCGTCTCGTGAGGTTATTGTCGCCGCATGCGCCAAGAATGGAACAACCTTTTTTCTCTCCCCCTCTTGCCGCTGAGAAGAGGGAAGTAGGGACTACTCGCCAGCCATTCTGTGCGGAGAGGGCGAAGAGAGCAGCCCTGGCGCTCCGTCAAAAATGGTGCGACGAAGGGAGATTCTTTGTGTCGTCTGCTTGAAAGACTTGTTTTCCAACATTACTCGTGCTATGCGAAATTCCGCTATGGCAGTATCCAGTTGCTACGCGTAATGTTGGATGGTTTTAGAAACTTCCACCACGGATACCCACTTCACGGATCACTGGTGACATCAGTGATCCAGTAGCATCCACAATGTCAACTCCACGACGAGCTATGAGAATTACTAACCACGTCGCACCTCCGTCCTCAGGTACGTTACGGCACCACTCCACCCACATTGCACAACCGTGCTACAGCTATCGCTTTCGTTTCTTCGCACATTGAGGGCGAAAAATAAGACATTGCAGGGAAAAATAGGACGTCGGCTCGTCCCATGGAGCAAGCCGGAGCGTCATCAGCCGACGCCAAACGGCAGATAAATTCCCGAACCGCGATCTGAGGCATCCCAGCTTGTGACACGCACGCAGAGAGCCACGCAAAACGGCAGCGATATGAAGCCGCCATGCGTCAGTTTCAATTAGCGCTTCTCCATGGCGCTGCGTGTCTGCAAGGCACCGGCTTCACTGCTCCACACCCAAGATCAGCGTGGCGAGGAGAGCGTGCACGCTCGACCGTCAACGAAAGTATGCCGCAGACGAAATAAGCGAGCAGATGAATAGCATGCATGCTTTCACATTCACAACTCATAAGAAGTGCTTAGGTGTACCTCAAGCCTTTAATGTTCACACGAGGTGCCATTCTCTAACCACGAATGGCACAACGTGTAGCCAGACAAACTCCCGTCGTCTACTCTCAGTGTGGCGAGTGCATGCATGCATAGAGTGTCGTGCTTGAGACAAACTCGGAGAGTGCAGCCACTCATGGAGTGCCAGCCAAAGCTAACTCGCTTTACGCTGCAAGTGGGCACACGTGGGCACGAGTGAGTGAAACCAACTCGGTATTAATTCACAAATTGTGTCACTCTTTATATATGTGTAGATTTCACTATCATATTGCGTTTCCTTTCCTTGGCGAGAATTCAGATGGATATAACGAATGATCAACAGAAAAGAAGAAAACAAAACGAAGCAGCTTGTGTCTTTTTTTTCTGTTGACCATTTAATGTTTTTACATGAATTCTAGCCTATCTGCATCTACAAAGTACTAATGTAAAACAAAAAAAAATATAGTAAGATGAGAAATGCTTCATTTTCTTCTCCGTTCATCATTCAACGAATATCTGTCATAGCACCACAAGTATCGCAAGGAGGTTGAGACACAAAGTTGAGGCGAGGACGCAGGGTACTCACGTTGCAGCTGTGGTTGATGAAGCGTGCCAAGTTGCCGCACTTTGTGGCGTCGATGATGGTCTCGACGTCCACCCGGAACAGGTAGGAGCTGCCGATGCCAATCTGGGTGTAGTGCTGCTCCCGCCGGTCGGCCATCACGGGCCGCACCATCTGGCCCACATACTCTATGACCATCTCGTCAGCCGCAATCGGCTCCAGGGCAAACAGGCCCCAGTCGTGGATGCGGCTCTTGGCAAACTTGAAGCTGCTTCTTGCGGAACTGCGCCCAAACCAATGCAACCCTTAGTGGTGCTCTTTGCACAGGCGCAGCAAACAGGGTACCAAAAATTCAAGAGGGCATTTATGCTATCACGTAATCGCGTGTCACAGCAACGGCAGCTCTGCGCTCGCATAATTCGCTATCGTTGTGGTGTCCTCGTCATTTCCGTGCCTCCTCCCAACCACAATTCTCGGGATCTTGACGCCATTTTCGCTTCTGCTCCCAGTTATACTCCCCACACCTGGTCCGTACTCGGTGTCGGCTGCCGCCACTGTCAAAGTGTGAGACTGGCGGGGCATCTCCTTCGAACGCCTGGACACCAGCATGCGCTCGTCGCTTTTCGACGCGTGCTCTGATTGCACGTGCATGCTCGAGTGCACGAGGGTTTTCATGAAAGACGACAACGCAATTCCTCAGGGAGGTTCGTACTAACGGCCAGTCGCCGTAATTGGAGGTCCAACGTGCCAAATCAATGAAGGGCATGGCACACTCAGCAGAGGAGCAAGGACTCATTTCAACTACTTGGGGAGTTTTTCGGTGTGCAAATTAAAATTTCGGCAACGTGCCTCTGTCAGATTGGCCAGCGCATTGCCTCGGAGCCACTGAGGCAGCTGTGCACCAAAAAAGGGTCTTACAATTGTCTGCACGGATCGGATGC
>JAZHYW010043717.1:0-40990 GCA_037355805.1 Ixodes ricinus | reverse complement strand
TGCCCCTGTTCCGTGCCATATTTTAACTTATCACTTAAACAAGGACTTTTTCCTGAGCTCTGGAAGTTCGCCGTTGTTGTCCCTGTATTAAAAGGAGGTGTTTCTTGTTTAGCTAGTAATTATCGTCCGGTGTCATTATTATGTGGATTTGTGAAGGTTTTTGAGATAGTAGTTCATAAGCGTATTTAGTTTTACCTGAACACGATGATATCTGATGAACAACATGGTCTTTTAAAGGGTGGGTCTGTAGAGTCCAATTTGTGTTCGTTTTTAAGCTACACCGCACCAATAGTTAGTGGTAGAGGTCAAGTTGACGCCATCTACCTAGACATGTCTCAAAGCATTTGACTGTTGAGCAAGCTGGCCTCATGGTTTTAGCCCACATTTGTGTAGATAGTTTTATAGCTACTTGTGTGACCGTCGCAATTCTGTTCGTGTCAATGGCATCTTTTCCGTACCGTTTATTTCAACGTCTGGCGCGCCGCAGGGCTCAATTCTTGGCCCGCTTTTGTTCCTGTTGTTTGTAAATGAAATTGCTTATTGTGTTAGCAATGCTAACATCCTTCTGTTTGCTGGCGATGTTGGGTTATTTCTAAGTGTGAGGTCACTATCCGGCTGCTCTCTTCTCCAAGCTGCTCAAAGTCGTGTTTCGAGATGGTGTTTAGAAAACAGCTTGTTACTTAACTCCTTGAAATCCAAATCAATGGTATTATCTAGGAAGCGTGATGTAATTTGTTTTGAATATTACCTGGCTGGTGTATTAGTTCCTCCAGTCTCCTTTATCAGGGACCTTGGCTTTATTACAAACTATTGACAGCTCACCTTTCCTTCAACAAACATGTCTTCGCTACAATAAATGCAGCGTTGAGGACGTTAGGAATGATTTCAAGAATTTGTCGTCAATTTTCAA
Source organism: Ixodes ricinus (assembly GCA_037355805.1). Classification (NCBI taxonomy): domain Eukaryota; kingdom Metazoa; phylum Arthropoda; class Arachnida; order Ixodida; family Ixodidae; genus Ixodes; species Ixodes ricinus. Next base: position 40,080 of record JAZHYW010043717.1, on the reverse strand, counting down.
ACTCACCGTTGCTTGCTACTCTTATTTAAGTCTCTAGTTCGATCGCGACTGGAATTTGCCTTAGTCATTTAGAATTTATTGAATATGTCGCAGAGCTAGCTATTGAAAATGTGCAAAAACGAATGGTAAGAATATTATATGACCGCTACATTGGAAGGAGATGTTTTTGTCACTACAAAACATTGCTTTCGTAAATTTTTAGTTGTATAAATTGGCCTTGAGAAGGCAGTACAGAGATTTTTATTCCTTCACAAAGTTGTTCATGGCAGGGTAAATTCGGCGGCTTTATTACAAATCTATTGAGTTTCATGTTTCCCTCTCGCCCGAGCCGAAACATTTCAACTTTTTATCCAACTTGCATGTCCGCTGGAAACCCATTGTCAAGGTTACAAATTGCTTTTGATTCAAAGAAACTTAACCTCGACATCTTTTTATCCAGCCAGGAGTTTATGTTAAATGTAAGTGCCTGGATGTATCTGAACTAATCAATAATCAATTTTTGCATTATGATAATCTTGCATGACTTTTATTGATACAACTTTGTTGTTTCCTGTATTTTTGGGTTTTACTCCATGTGTGTTTAGTGCACCACACTGTAAACCGAGAGGTTGTTTGTGGGCACGATATCCCGATATTTGAATGAATAGTATTCTTATCGAAATCGGGACCTACCTACTTAATATCATACAATAAACGCGATACTCTTCTATTTTGTTTTTTGTTGTTTGTCATTTGCGTGTTCCAGAGTAAAAGCAGTATCAAACACTATTCCCATATATGTAACATTACAGACAAAGGTATAAGAAGTGTAACTTGTCAGCTCTATAACCTAAAAGTGTTCCTTCCGTTTCCAAGTTAAAAATGCTCATGCACTCTTTGCCGTATAGTGTCCTTAAGCATGGTGTCACTATTTTTTAGCTGCTGTCGATAATGGCATGTCAGATTGATAACTGTCTGAGGGGGATGTTAAAATGGGTTCAACATCTACCTCAAGTGATAACTTATTTAGTTTACTCAAATTGCCTTATTTCTGCTCGGTGTTTATTCAGGCGGTCTTTTTTCGTCACTTTTGGCGAAGTAAATTTAAAAGTGAGAGGGTGGCCCCACATTCATTTATGAAGACTACTGGCTATGAAATTCCTCGAATCTATATTTATTATGGTAAAAGCATTAGGTCATTTTGCCTACCGAAGATTTTTATTGAACTAAAGGACAAGTTGTTCTTAACTAATTCTAACCGTAGGGTCAAAAAGAGTCTGAAAAAGTTACTTCATCATACCACCAAGTGGTAGATCTACAGTTGACATTTAGTGAATTATGCTGTGACCAGCTGCTTCTGCAAGGATATGGCTGTACTGTCAGGTTAGGCTACACAAGCCTCCCTTGTATTAGGCAGACCTGTATATGTATCTGTTTTGTCCTATGAATAAAAGTTTTCATAATAATAATAATAATAATAATAATAATAATAATAATATTATAATATTATTATTATTATTATTATTATTATTATTATTATTATTATTATTATTATTATTATTGATATTATTATTATCATTATTATTATTATATTGAAGAGGAACACAAGTGAAATTTCCACAACATAGCGTATGCAGAATCAAGGGCCTACTTGAAAAAAACTCTCCGTATCGGTTTGTGAAAAAATGAAGTTTTGTTTTGAGCAAATAATATAACAATAATAATAATAATAAAAATATTAATAATAATATAATATTAATGTGTTATTTTATCTAGTGCTCAAGCAGCTGTGATGCATTTTTTGTTGTGCTCTGTCAGTTCCTGCTTACTGAGGCATCCTTTGAAATCCTCGAAAACATCTGAATATATAAGAATAAAACTTTGCGAAGCAGAACTGCTACTGCACGAACTATGTTTCTTTTATATTATACACTCCTGTAAAGCTAATTGAAATTGAACACAATCAAGAATATACGTTTCAAAATGACCGATCTTATTAAAAGCTATTTACGATATTGTAACGAGTGACAATTGTTGAGGCGACGAAAACTGAAGGATACTAAACGTTTAATGGGGCGAACTTGTGCCCAAAACAAACTAGAAGAAGATTAGCGTCGCAGGCGTCGATGTCGGCGGAACAGCAGGATCGAGCGTTGGGGCAAGACTGACTCCGGCTCGCGGCACGGAGCATCTTATTCTACACACGTGTGCTTCCGGAACAATCGGCGTAGAAGAATCGGCGCGTAGAACGTTCTAACCTCGAAATAGCAACTTAGTTTTCAAATTTACCAGGACGCGAAAATTAGAAAAATAGAAAGAATTAGCGACCACTACTAGGTATCGAACCTCAACTCTTCGCGTGGGAGCCGAGCACGATAACCGTTTGGCCATAGACGTTATTTTATTACTTTGGTAAGATAATGCAGTACAAAAGCGAGATGAAAAGAGGGTGAATGGACTGGACTAACAAGGGCACGTGAACTTAAAATTCAGCCTGCCAGTCTTTTGGCGGTGAGCCTTCATGATTGAGGTCAGAAGTATCGTAAAGCTGCCAACTCGAACAAAACTGGCAACCACTCAGTGTTACTCTTTAGCTTAGCACAACAATCATTGAGGCGTTTGATACAGTCTATAAAGTAGTCACGTACAGAACGGGTGTCAACTTCTGCATGACGCAGCGCCATTCAGCTTTTTCATACACTATGAACACCCAAAAGCATGATTAAATTATTTGCCTCTACCACCTGGCACATGACTAAATCATTTGGCACCATACGGCGTTAGGGGAGTTCTTTTTAAAGTGCTTTGGAGGACGTCCCAAATAAGGAAAGCGTCCTAACAGTCCAAAAAATAAGTGTTCAATATTTTCCCGCTTTTTTCACCATGTGCATTTCACCGTTCAGTATAAATTCATTTTCTTCGCTTCTAAAAGTAGCTCGATGAAATGACAGAGTTATAGTAAAATAAAATTAAGCATGCCGTCAAGTATGCACTACGCATAAACATGTGCTAGATCAGGAGTGGCCAGGCTCCGGCTCACGAGCCGCATGCGGCTCTTCGCGTGGTAAAGTGCGGCTCGCGGCTCCCTCTCCTACCGCCCTCCCCCCATCCTCCCTCCCAATCACACGAGCCCTTCCCCCAAAAAAGGAATGGAACGCGTTTTAAATCGAACGACAGGTTGCGGTTTGGTCGTCTTGGGCTACTGCTACATTACGTACAGTTGAACTGCTTTTGACTCGAATAGATCGGAAGTATATAGCTCTAGTATTCTTTAATTCTTTAAACAAAAGTTTGCCCCCCCCCCCCCTCCCCGCGGCTCTTGGAAGTTTCGTGGTTCTGTTTGCGGCTCTTAGTCCGGGCCAGCCTGGCCACCCGTGTCCTAGATCTTCGCACCGGCTGCCTTTACCGCTCAAAACAATAAACACAAGTTATCGGTTGTATACATGTACGTCGTGCACGTGAGTAACATCTCTTGGCCCTGCCGCTCGTGTCACGCTGGTGGTTGTCTTCTGATCACGCGTTTATGCGTTCCGAATCGGAAGGTGCGGCTAGCTGCTCGGACATGTCACACATCTAGCGTTTACTTTCAACACAACTCTAGCTTTCTACATTTGAACTTGAAATAAAGCACCAAGCTTACTATCACGAAAATTCTCAGCCAGTCGTGCAAAACTGACCTGCGTCAATGCTATCTCATTACGAGCAATAGGAAATAATATGCCGCCGGAGTCCAGGTATAGACGCAATTGACTGTCAGTAAAAAAGCTTGATTACGTGGTTCAAGGTGTGTAAATTCCTTGAACCTCACAGTTTTTTTTCTATTAGCCGCTCAAGGATCCGCGAGGGGAAGGACCCTCAAGCAACGAAGATTTTGTGATTTTGCGAAAGGCTTGTAAAAGACGCAGGGTCGCCATGTCGCGTTTACAAGTGGTTGCCGGATTGTTTATTTATCAGCGTGATGAATCAAAATTCCAGGGGCATTCACATCACAAACGGGCAGTGCCGCTGCAAACGCTCGAACAAATTATACACTTTAGAGATATGTTGCGCGGCTTCATCATCGACGTCAGTTTTTGTTGAGTCCTCTCTTCTACTCGTTCCCTTTCTTTTTGGCAGTTTCTCTGTGTCAGGGAGCGCCGACAAAACGATTGCGGGGAATCGGGATGTTTTTTTAAACCGCCGTCTTTTTTGTTCCGAGAGCAACTACTACAGTCTAACGCGGCTTGTTTGCCATGGCTGTCAATGACGCAGGCGCAGGCCAAGTATACGCAGGGTGCAGACTACAGTCCGGAAAATACCGCACTTTTTTTCTGCTTTGCATCCCTACATAGCGCGCTGGGCGCCTTTTTTTCTATTTCGACCACACCTCTTCTCCCAGTCTACTTTAATCAACATCTGCAGAACCTCTGACGTGGAAGAAAAGGGAAATCCGGTTCGACGCGCGTTCCAGCCGATAATGCGGCGGAAGTTACGAGCTCGGTAAAAGAAAGTCGCGCGTCATCTTTCGCTATGTTACTAGTTGCGCGTAGTACTGCGGAAGCCACGGGCGGGAGAGTGCGGAAAGCAACATTTCTTGGAATATCGAGCGACGGACTAATGCTCCAAAAAGGAAATGGCGACGTACGGGTGCACAAAGGCAGGTCCGAACAAAAGTTCCATCTTTCCTGCCTTTAGAACTGCTAGGTGCGTACTCCCACCCGTGTCCTTTTGGTAACGCTGTGCGCAACTCACGAGCGAGGTCATGCGTGAAAGGGGGCGAGTAGGGTAGACGAGCAGACGAATCCTTGAAAGCATCGGAAGGTTTTCAAGAGGACCCACTTTAGCAGCGCAAGGTCCTGGCGCATTCATTGTGCTTGACTCACAGCACATATGCTCTAGAAGCGCAGTAATATATGTAACTCGCGTCATTCCAAAACTGATAGTTATGCTCAATAAATTCAACATGAGATACAAAATTCACGCTTCCTTCGATTTGTGTGTATGTTTCTGAGGCAAAAAGCATAGTGCCTCTTCTCTTATGCCCATTTAGCGACGCAGCCAGAAAACGTTTCAACGGGGGGGGGGGGGGGGGGGAGAGGCAGGGTTCAACCCTGAAAGCTCTACTCCGCTTCCCCAGTACCTACGACACTGGTGTATTATCAGCTGTATGTGATCTTGAAAATCTCAAAACAACCCGCTTTGCTGAGCCGCAAAACACGGCCTATAATTCAGACCGAACCGGACAAAATTAAATATAAACAAAAAACACTTTTATTTTTAGGAAAAAATAAGAACTTAAAACAAATATCCAGCGATTGATTAAGCAATTACGTGTCTTCACAAATAAAAAAAATCACGTTGAATTAAGATCTCGAACACCCTATGTTTGAGGTTGGAGGTGACATATGTACATGCACATTTCAATCTGCAAACAATGGCTATCACGCAACATATAACAGAAGAAGAAGCGGGGGCATCATTTCTGCTTACCCAAAAATGACTTCAAAGTGCGCACAAAATACGACAACTGCAGTAATGACCACGGTAGTGACAACGGCCGCAACGATATCAACTGTAATAAAACCAATCGGTTATCAACGTTGGCGGTCGATTGGTTTAAGCTGGCCACCATTTGCCCGTCTTAGCCAGTGGCCTACCAACGTTGGTAATTGATTGGCTTAGTCTAGCCAACAGTGGCCCTGTCTTAGCCAATCGCTTACCATCACTGGTAATCGATTGGCTTAGGCTGACCAACGTTGGCCTGTCTTATACAATAGATTACCAACATTGAAAATGTGTTGCCGCAAGAGTATCAGGTGCCTCGTTTTCTGGAACCGAGCTTTAAAAACGAATGAAGTACTCTAGGCAATGAAACTCACTGTTGTAAGAAGGCGTCTTGATAAAAACGCTGCTTGGAATCACGCTGTAATTAAATAAGTTATTCATGAATTAACACTAATTGGCGAACTTTATTAAATACTTATTTCAGGGCAAAGGGGTTAGTTGAAAAGTTGTATTTTGAATAAATTCTTGATGAAGGAGTTTTGAACATGGTACACCCCAGGCAGCACACTTGCTTAAACTAGCTATGGGGCCATGATTGGGCCTTGGCCGTAGTAGACTGGAACGGGACTGCCCAGGGAATTCGATAAACTGCCAGCATGGCGTCTCACTGTATTTCCCGGCACCGGAATTACACGGAACTGGCAGGGAAGGGATTTTCTTGGCGCCCCTTGTCTCTTTTTGGTCCGATCCGACCAGGGTAGACAGGCGGGCGGCCACCAACATTTAAGAATTTTGTGGCGCTTCACTGGTCCCAGTATTCCACGGATCTACAACGGAGTGGTTTTGGGTGTAATTTATTGGCTTTGCAGGATTCAGTGTGCCAAGGAACGCCTGGCGTTCTCACGAAGCTCTTCACAAACGCGCAAGTCTCGAAAATCAAAAGATTAGTTCATTAGTGTAGAGAGCGAGCCGAGTGAACGCAATAATAGTGTCAACAAATCGATCCCTCCATAACGTTTACAGCATTCATGTCTCAAATCGCCACATCTGAAACTGGAAAACCTGCGATATAGTTCTTCTAGGTTTATCTTTGAACACCACTCATCGTCGCAACGGTTCACGTACTCCGCGGCTACACTGCTTCAATTTAGAATGAACCGTAGCAGATGCTACGGGCTCTTTTGGGCTATCAGGCGCCAAAAAGGATGCGATGCTGCGGGGGAGATGCGCCAAGCACTGGAACGGCTCCGCAGGATTTTGCAAGGTCTCAAGGACAAAGCAGCCTCTTGCAACACCAGCGAACTAACGGTGCTCGGAATTCCCACGCTCACGTTTCAACAGAGCGTGCGCGGTCGGCCAGATCGAGGCGCAGTCGGCTCTCATATGTCGCGATTGCTACGCCGTTGCTCTATCTTGCACCGGCATTCGAAACAGCTCGCTCGAGTCTGCATGCGGGCCAAATATACGAGTCTATAGCGCGATATAGTGTCGTTACAACGTGGAAAAAGTAGTGCTCACCTCGACAGGGGCGCAATCAGCGGCGCTATGTCCGTCGACGCCCATGTCGAGAACGACGAAATATACCTTAAAACACTTTTAACACCCGAAACAAATGTTTAATTACTTAATCGTGAATTTTGCGCCACCTTAGAGACGTCCTATCACCTCACTGTTCTGTGAATGCCTCAAATAAGCAATCGCTATTGCTGTGTTTGTTTTAAGCATTATTCTGCGATATGATAAGTCGTTAGCACCTTTCGAGCCCAGAACCGCTGCATGTGTTGCCATCGTTTTATTAGATCCGCGTTTTTTTTTTTTAACTTCAGCTTTGGGGATCTTTGCATGTGTGTGCATTTATGATTAGATGGTTAAATAATTGGCAGAGTGTTTGTTACATGTACACAACCATCGCGAAACAAGAAGTCTGTTATTAGCGTGCTGCTAAATCTACGGCACAGCTTATTTCTGAGTAATATTTTTTTCTTTGTAATTTCAGTTTACTTGTGGACATCCTGCGCAGAAAGAAGACACGGTTATTTATGCATTTTAATTTAAAATGTGGGTTTTACGGCGTAAAACATGGCATCTTCATACCTCCCGTTTTTGATTAACATTTGGGAAGGGCAGTTCTTTTGGGACTTCAAAAACTATCTCGGCGAGAACTTTTCTTGGCAATGCAGTGGAAAGGAGGAGAGCCCACGCACAGCTTTATTCAGCGCTCAAAATGGGAGAGGAAGGGCGGGCCTGCACCTTCCACTACATCGACAAGAAAAGTTGTCGCCGAGTAGTCTTCGTGCTGCTGTCCTGTTCACTCGGTATTGACAGCAGAGCTGGCGTACTTTAGGCCAAGCGTGTCTCCGGTTACAGTCACGTGACTATAGTCTCCAAGCGGGTCACAAGGCACAGAACGGAACCTGATTGAAGGACACTGCTTGGTAGACCACTCACATAGCATCCACTGCACTATCAACTTTGGGACGAACTCACAAAAGTATCCACTTTCAAATCGTCTCGCTGTGTTCATGTTCAAATGACCCTCGAAAATCAGCATTTGCTGGCCGCACCCGCCTGGTTACCATGACGAAGCAGGATGCAGGCGGAATGGTGGAGGGAGGGATCGTTTGCTCATCACCTCTCCAGCAACTCATCTGCTGCCTCCCACCCAAGGCGCTGCTCCAGCATTCCTTTCCATAGCCCTGAACTCTTAGCTGCGGCCTGTGGGGCTCAGCGTTTGAAAAGTCCTACGCGTATATCGGCAACAAGCGATTTCTTCGAAGAAGTCACAGAAATTCTCGCGGTGTGGTTTTGGTTCGGCAAATGACAGCTTTACTGCATCGTGCTGGATCGTCACGGAGCCCTACCATCTCACTTGTGTGTACATGGTTGTAGAGCAGTGCCCGTATCAACATATATCTCGGAATACATCTTTCAAGTCGTCTAATGTTTTGGTAAGTGCACTACAACCTGCTTGTTGTCAACGGGTGACTGCTGTTCTACGAGCATTCTTCCAGATTGTCTGTAAAATCAGGCAGTGTCTATTCCCCTGGCAGCCGGGAGAATAATTTTTCCGAAATTCTACGGAGAGTCGCCTCCCATTGGCTGCCTAAAATCATGCAGCTCCCGGTAGAATACTGCTTTTCTTGTTCTCTCGGGTGTTCATAGAAACACGTTTCATAGACAACTTTTCGTGGACACACGTTTCATGGACACGTTTCGTCGACCCTAACATATCACTGACACTCGTTACGCGAACTTCACGCTGCGGGGAAATTTTTCCGCGGGTGTGTCACCGGCCGGCCGACCTGTCCACGCAGCTTCGCGGCGACATTCTGCGACGGCTCATTACAAGGATGTTAACTCACGTGTCTCACCCTACATGTCATTTGCGGCGACGATTTTGGGTAACATGTTACCACAAAAAAAAAGCTAATCATATTATTTTTTAAAACAATATGCTGATGAAACAGCATGTCAATAAACCGATCTGTCAATGAAACGTCATTCGATGAACTGATTGCCACCGCCAATGGGAGGCGTCTGACAGGACAATTTGGGGGAAAATATTTTTCCAGCTGCCGGGAGAATGGACAATATGGCCTAGAATTACCCCTGTTTTGTTTGTTTTGCAATCTTTTCGGCTGTATAAAAGCTTAGCAGTACCTCTTTACATTTCGCAGATTGTTTGCCCGTTTTTTTTACGGAACATGCTGTGTGTAATAAACTTCTAGGAGATTTGAAGATAACATTTTGTGGTTGTTTTCCTGCCTGTTTACAAATCCATGTGCGAGTACTTTTTCTTTGCGCGTTTCCTTCATGTATTAAGTATGTTAATTCAGTTCGTGACGTTTTAAATTCGTTTGAGATATCCAACCTTCCAGACGATACCCATTCAATGTTAACGAATAATTCGCATGGGTGCCAGATGCTAGCTCGAGAGCGATTCATTTCAGCAAGCGTTTGTCAGCTGAGGTATGCCGCGACTATAGCTTCTGCTACAGCGAGTGAGCCCGCCCTGCCTTTCGTCGCTGGATCGCGTCTGGTGATTTGTTTTTGCGTGATATAGTCAGTTCTATAGTTCACAAAGAGCTAAGTGTGGCCAGTCATCCTTGACTTCATGACGACTAGGTTGAGGTTGCGGAAGAACTTTTAGTCTAGTGTGACCCAAACTCTTCAGAACATTGCGATGCTACAGAAACGAGTGTACTTCTGCAGAGCTTCTTGGCCTATTCAAAACGGGCCACTTGGGAGTGTGATTTACTAAGACCAATGTGGGTTGGAAAGCGTTGATCTTCGAACTTTGAAATTTTTGTAGATGCCATCAGTGCGAAGCTAAAAATTGAAGAACCGGCAGCTTAAAAATAGTGGTGAAGTGGCTGCCAGGGTCTTGCGACAGGGAGGTGGTAGGAAGAGACGTTCAGAAGTTGCAATGACTCCCCAGCCCCAGGACGCGTCCCAGGACACTCCCCAGGACCACGCATAGGCCCCCGCTGGGCCTCCTCCCTAGCCCCTTTCAATAAAAGTTCTGAAAAAAGTATTATTTGATCTTGAACTAGTAATTTTCACGCCAGATAAATTAGGGCATAGACAAAGCATAAGAGTATCTTGCCTATGTGCCCAGAATGCTTTTTTGCAGACGGCTACAAATGTAAAACATTCCGGGTTTTCTTAGAACCCAATGTGGGAATAACCAGGATTTAAACGCATTGCCATCATTGCATAGCCAGCATTTCAGATGTGACACCAATATTGGGGCAGCCAATAAATTAGCTTGACTTGCCAATAACGGCCCTATTTCATGAATGAACTTTTATGCCAGTGATGGAATAGACATTGAATTAGTGTGAAAGCCAATATTGGCATAGCCAAGGACATAATGTGGATGCCCAGGATGTCTGAAATATTGGTTTAACAATGGCCCAACAATGGTGCCAATGATGCTGGAAAGTTGATTAAAGGATGGCTTTACATTGGTGCCAAAGATGGATGGAATATTAGTTGAACGATGGTCCAACGTTGGTGCCAATGATGGCTGGAACATTGGTTGAACGATGGCTCAACGTCGGTGCCAATGGTGGCGGGAACATTGGTTGAATGATGGCCCAACGTTGGTTGCAATGCCGGTTGGAACATTGGTTGAACGATATCACAGCGTTGGTGCTAATGGCTGGGCCAACATTGAAGGAAGTTGCACTTGGCCAGAATGCCAATGTTGGACGAACCACTGGAGCCAGTGTTTGTCATTGTTGGCCCAATGTAGGTCCAACATTGAAGTGCTGCCTGAGGTATTGATATGTAACTAGCTCTGCTATCGAAGCTATCTGTGTTGTCGTGTTGCGTGCCTGAAATTCGCTCAGCCAGCGATCAGGGCAACGCGCATTGTCCAACGGAAGTTGCTGCAGTTTTTGTTGCAGAAAGCTTTATACAGTGGCAACGCTTTAGTTGTCGTCCATGTTGTGCTGCTGTTGCCGCGTTGTGACAGGGTAGCCGGACAACGCGGGGATTGAGCAACAAGTCGCCCGACTGTTGGATGATGTGTTGTATTGCTGTTGCCGTCGCGTTGCCACAATGTGACAGTATCTTATAGAAGTAATATTTTTGTCTTTTTCACCCAACACCCTCGTGCTCAGGAGCCTCACGGGAAGTGAGGATACTGATAATGCTGTTGACAATGATGCTGAGGACGACGATGCTTCGGCTCAAGTCACTGAACTGTAGTGGCTATGGAGTGCGTCTGCGGCTCTCTAGACGAAGAAGCTGCGAGGCAAGCGGCATTTCCAAATGTGGACTGCAGCCAGGAAGAACTCCGCACTCGTGGTCAAGCGAATTCAGCTTAATGGTTTCGACACAGGAGGGGCAGGATCAGAGCGTCCAACATGGGGAAAGTTCTCTAATGCTGCACTGAAGCACAGTGGATTGTCTCCCAGGTGATGGGCTACAAGCAGACTCCAAACGTGTTCAGTGTGAGATGGGGCAGAGAAAACGAAGTAAAAGCAAGAATCTCTTTATTGCTGACGAAGCACCCAATCACAGTGGCTTTAATGTGAGGAGCTGCGCCTTGTTTGTAGATGCCGACCAACCTTAATTAAGTGCTTCCCCTGACGGAATAGTGTCTTGTAGTTCCTGCAAGAGAGCAGTTTTGGAAATGAAGTGTCTAATTTCGTGCGAAAACTTGACAGTTAAAACAGCCAAGGCAATACTGTCATTCCTTGACTACGATGTCCATCTAAAAGGGGACCATGCATATTATGCACAGATTCAAATGCAGATAACACTCGCACAAATGAGCAAAGCGTACTCTCTAGTGTACACAAACGGAAATGTGAACGTGTAAGTAAATTTTAATGAGTGTTTCTGGGAAGCAGCAGCCGGCTGAACAGAAGTCGGGATATGTTCTGCGATGCAGCTCATGTGATAATAATAATCGTTTATTTCACCATAAGATTTTTATGGTGGCGATCAGAGACAAAAAGCTGTAGAAAACAGCTTGACGGGTCCCCGACCGCCTACAAGCAGCAGAGCAGCGTGATACTCACAGTATAAAATACATACAGAGCACAAGCTATAGAAAGGATAGCAGAAAAGACCTTCGTCATCACACACTTTGTTAAGGCTGATTCACAGGATTGTTAACTTTTTGTCACTTTCTAGTTTTTGAAAAAAGAAAAAAAAACGTGATACAATCGCGACATAACTAATAAAAAACAGGAGAAAAGGATTTATGCACACGATCGACATCAAACAGAAGGGTCCGAATATCCTTGACAGATAATTTCTCCCAATCGAAGTTTTGTTCGGGAAATAAATTTAATAATTTCGGAATAGTGTATCTGAGCACTTGTGTTCCGTAGTTCGTTCTGGGAGTGACCACCTCCCAACAGCTCGCAGAACGAGTGGGATAAGGATGAACATATTGGGAAAGGCGTCCAAGGCTCACTAGAAAGCTAAGTATTTCTAATTTCTTCCACTTTTAGAGTAGTGGAAAGTCTGTAGTCGTAGAGAGAATATATACTAATAATGTGGAACTTCTTGAATAGATTAGCTGTAGGATGATCAAAATCTACATTCGCGATTGCCCTCATAGCTTTTTTTTTTGCAAAAAATTTATTTTATCAAGATTTGTTATTGTCGTCTTACCCCAGACTAGGTGGCCGTAAATTAAATGGGAATAGAACAAGGAGTTATATATTAATGATTTAACATTTGTTGGCAGGACATAGCGGTTGCGGTTTAGGATACCGACTATCTGTGATAACTTCGAGGTAACATAATTGATGTGATCGTCCCAAGACATATTCTCGGAAAAAGTGACACCAAGCAGTTTAAAAGCCTTGACGATCTCAATCCTGGTTGAGTTTATTACGATATGTTTGGTGATATTACAAGTTTGCTCTTGGGACGAAAAAGCACGGCTTTTGTCTTTGCAACGTTTATTTGTAGCGAATTGATGCGGCTCCAGACGTTCAACTTACAAAGCGCCAGGTTTGCCGATTCGAACAGCAGATCAACGTTTTCCGCAGTGAAAAGTAAAGTGGTGTCGTCGGCGTAGTTTACAAACTTTGCTTCGGAAGTAATGTTAACAATATCATTTACAAATATATTAAAAAGAAAAGGACCCAATATACTACCTTGAGGGACACCAGAAATGATCGGTTTTGTAGTTGAGGAGTGCCCATCAATACAAACAAACTGCATTCGGTGTGCCAGGTAAGATTTTATTAACTTCAGTGCGCGCCCTCGAATACCGTAAGTGACTAGCTTTTCAATTAAAATTTTATGCCTTAGGCAATCAAATGCCTTTGTGAAGTCTACGAAGATACCAAGAACCATCTTCTTTTCCTCGAAGCTTTGAAGTATGTGTTCTTTCTGAACAAGCAGAGCAGATTCCGTTGACTTTTGTTTAATGAAACCGAACTGTGAGGCTGTTATTAAGTTATACTTATTAGAAAAGTTAATTAGTCTTATATGAAGCAGTTTCTCGAGTATCTTCAAAAACACAGGTAGTATCGAAATCGGCCTATAGTTTCCCATATCGTTAACACTCCCTTTTTTATGTAGGACGGACACCTTTGCTATCTGCATACGTTTAGGAAATACAGCTGTGGTAATACAAATATTAAATATATGGGTTAGTACCGGCGCCAACGCATGAACAACATGCTTCACTGGCCTTATGTGTATGCCATCGGCATCACAACTACCACTATTTTTAAGTTGCAAAACTACAGAAATTAATTCGGCGTCAACGACTGGCTCTAAAAATATTGAGTTATTATTTCTGGTGTCACGAAACAAGGAAGAATTTACGGTGTTAGTTTTATCTGCAATGCTTATGAAATGTTCATTAAAGGCGTTCGCTAACGCATGCCCAATCAGTTCAGCACCGTCATTGACAATCTTTACAACAGAGCCGCGGGAGCGATTTCGACCCAAGAGGGCGTTTAATTCTTTCCATATGACATCGGCATGACCCTGCGCTGCTTTGAACACGTTAAAATGATAGCTTTGTTTAGCTCGCCGCAACTCTTTTGTCAAGCTGTTGCGATATGTTTTGAAGAGTCTTAGGTCGTTTTGATCTCCGGACTTCGCAAATCTGGCATATAACGCATTTTTCGTACGAATTTTACAATGCAGTTCGGGCATAACCCATGGTTTTTTAATGCGTTTAGAAGTTTCCAGAGATTTGAAATGAAAGTGTGTCACATATTGCTCAGAAACCAATTCCATAAAAATATTGTAGGCCTCTTCGCCGGTATCCTGGTTGAGTACGCAATCCCAATTTATATATGATAGAGCGGTTAAAAATGGTCTAGTCCATCAGGTGTTATTTTTTGAAACATTGTACACTGCTTCTTATTTGCCTCACGTTTCATATATTTGTCAGAAATAAATATTGGGAGGTGGTCACTAAGATCGCAACAAACAACACCAGCTTTTATATTTATGTAGCTGTTCACATAGGATGCGAAAAACTAAGACGGATTCCAAAAAAGGTTGTGCTCAGCTTGTCAACACCAACAAAAGACTTGCTGTTTCTCAGCCTTGCTGTAGCAAAACTTGTCCTTTCATTCAATTCAGGTTTCTTGCAGTGGTGTCATGATACACTTAGTATTAGATTAATAATCTGTTCATGGTCGAAGGTAAATGAAAGAGGCACAAATTACAGTTCTTTTAAAAATTCCAAGAATACTTTTTTTACATTCAGCAAACAGTCCTCTCATTGAGCCTTTGACATGTATCAAATGTGCATCAGTTTTCTTTCCGTCCCCACAGGACACACGCTGTATTTTGAACATTGCTGGAGTTTGGCTATTATCATTGCCACAATGATTTGACACAGGCCTAAACCCAAATGTCTGCCAAGTCATTGTTGTAATCGTGCCCAATTCGAATGATATGCAGAGTTTGTTTTATATCCATGAGATGTATTCAATAAAAACCACCTTGGCGTTATCAACATGATTGCCACAACCGCATTAGCAAGCTTTGTGAAGGAGGTTTCAAAAACAGCCCCGTGGCGAGCCGCATTTTGTGTCGATCGCTCGCCGTGACCTTCGACGGTGCTTATCCTTTAAAAGTAGACGATTGCGGAGGAACCGGCTGGGGTCTTTAAAGAGACAGCCCAAGGGAAAACCGCGTTTTTTGCCAAAGTCCATTACTCGAAAGGTGACGTGAACAGTTGAGAGACACTTTGACCTTCGATTTGTCTAATTTTGTTTAAAAAATCAAAAACAGCGCTCGCAAGAAAACCCAGTTTTCGGTTCTTTGTTTCATAGGTGACACATATCACATGTTCTGTGCCAACTCGCCCAAGATTCCGCATGACACATTATTTTAAACGTACAACCTCCGTTTTCTCCAAGGGAGATAATCCTCTTAGCCCCTCCCCCCTAAGCTGCGAGAAAGCGAAGTTGGGAAAAGGTAAAAAGTGGAGAGGATGTTGGAAAGGAGAAGGCGGGCAAAAGTAGAAATCGCGAAGTGTACGTCAGCCTTTAAAGGTGCACGGAGTACAAGATGATAACTTTATTGAGCACTGCGCTGCACATTCATTCACGACGAAGGTCTGCTAGGTGTCCTTCTGCTGTCAAAAGTTCAAGATTATTTGCATGTTCCAGTGTTCTTTCGTTGATGCACCGCCCGTTTGTCAGATGTAGCAACACCCGCATTTTAAGCAAATGTTGTAGATGACGTCTCGTTTGTACGGGGCGTACCTTGTCCTGTGCTTTGTACCACATACAATTTTTATGCTGTCTTGTGCGTAGTTCAACTTGAGTCACATCGAGTATACATAATTCGGCGCCGAGAGACCATTTGCACGTCTTGTCGGCTCGCAACCTTTTTTTTTAATTTGTGTGTGATCTTAATAATATATGCGGCCGCCACAAAATAATCTCGTGTCTTCTTTTTTTTTTTTTTTTGCTGCGGGGAATTTTGTTGTCATTTGTTTTTTCTGACGCTGTGGCGTAATCTTTTATACATGGAGAGCTGTACGTACTTTGGGTAGTTAGCTTCTCGAAGACGGACCACTTGTGTCTCGAAGATTTGTGGTCATATATTTCCCAGGGTATAACTAACTAGCTCGGCTCATCCCCGTCTTATCTATGCAAACAATATTAATCGGGATCACGTCCTCTGTGAATGCCCAAACGCGCACCATAGTCGCGTTCATACCCTGCCTTGCTCTGTTCACCATGGACAGGACTGATGTCGATAATCACCGAGTTTCCCTGCCACGCCGATCAAAACATGGTGCCTAATGAACGCTCAAGTGGTTCATTATCATGTCCAAAACAAGTCAAATACCCTCCAATTACTTTTTCTTTTAAACTGTGCTGGAAACGAAATTTCAGCGCGTTATTCGTCTGCCCCTCAGCACCTTTCAAGAACAAACGCAAGGAAACCGCAAACCCACGCAGCAAACGACGGAGCTTCTGTCGCCAATTTCTTTTTTCCTTTTTCGGCACAGGAACTTTGTCAGCGATTCGGGAATACGTCACACTACGTGTTTGCGCTCCTTGCGCGCTGTCTCAGGACCCGGTGTACGAGAGCGCGAATCCTTAACTCCGGTGTAAGTGCACTGGGAGTCGATTTTCGCCGTCTAGTGAAACGCAAGCGAGCTCCTTGACTATTGCAGCCGCTATGGACGCACCCAGTGGACCACGCTAGGCAGGGATGAGTCAGTATTTAAGCCGACGAGTACCGGAGCATAATCTATTGAGTACATAGAAAGGAGAATGCCTATGCACTGACGTAACCGGAGAGAAGCATCGATCTGCCACCACGCCTCGAACAGCTTTGCGGAGTGACTTAGATTCCCTTTATATATATTTTTTATGGTTCCACAGAGCCAATCGTTTTCTCCTTTCTTCTCTTTTTCATCCTCGCTCACTCACAAAGTTTGAGTGTGTACCCAGAAGTGCGCTCATTGGATGGCCTCTTCGATTGATGTTCCGCTCTCCTAAGGAAATGTCCCAGAGTGCGAACGATACAAGTTGGGCTTTCGCAAACTTAACGAGGTTCGAGGTTTGACCTTCGAAATATCTTTGGGTCTTAATCGCCAGACAAGTGGCAGAGTTACGCTTCACTTCTAGCTGTTTGATTTCTGTGTGAAGTCGCTGGGCCTAAATTGCCAAACAAGTGCCAGATTAAGACTTCACTGCTGGTACTTCGGTTCCCATGTGGTGTATTTGGCTGAAGTCTGAAACATTATGAATTGTGTGGCGATAAACAGATTAAAGGATTTTAAGAGAATTCGTTAGCTTGACCATTGGAAACGCTACACACGCCCCCATTTGGGAAACGCTAACGATGACCTCTTTACTTGTTTGTGTTTTTTTTCTCGTTTGGCTTTCTTTCTTCGTTCCGCCAGCTTTTGCTGTACTTTAAATCAAACTTTGAAGCTTGGTGCGTTAAAATAATTTAATTATAAATTACTGTAAGCTGAGTGTAAGTTAAAATTAATCTGAACAAAAATAAAATAAAAAATATCTTGATGGGTTGAAACAAGAAATCTACTCCATTGCACCTAAATTAAATGGGATGTCGGTGCTAGTTATGATTTACACATTTAATTTCTCTTCTTATTACAATAATTGTATGCACCCTCTTTTATTCGAAAGTTTCTAAAGACATTTTTACAGCACCCCTGTATGGCGATTAGGTCAGTTTCGGTTTCGGTTTGCTAATGAAACAGATCCTTCGCTAGTGACACCAGTACGTTTTTTCTTCTTATATTTTAAACGACATGGTTGTGCTGGTGCGTTCGGTGCGTTTGTCTCGCGGAATGGAAACGCTTTAAGACGCCAAAATGTGCTAAATTATTCAAGTTTATCTATTTGTGAAGTTTCCTCTTATGATGATTATGTTCAAGAAGAGCTTGGAAGACAATCGACGCGACAGTCTGACGAGCAACTCAACAGGGTTGGTAAGCGTGCTTCTGTTGGTCTTCGTTTACATTGTATACGTTTGGAATAAGTTGTGAACATTTGGGAGTTTTCGAATGAAATGACGTCCGCAACCCCAAAGAAATTACATCGTCGCTACAGCGCGTGCGCAGACCCAAAACGAGGATTGGGACTTGGGTGTTGGGGGCCGTAATTTCTCGGAAATAGCGTAGGTATCCTTAACGCTCCTCCCAAAATATACGCCCCTAGAAAATACCGCTGCAAATGGCGGTGCCTACAACATCTCCGAACATCGCGTCTTCGACACCTCCGCCTGCTCGGGAGCTGCAGGAGTCGCACTCGCACGACCGCGACGCGGTCTGTATTGTACCCGAGGTGCGCAGGCTTGCGAGAAAGCGCTGTTCAAGGAGGACCCGTCGCGTCGTAGGCACTTACTCCGCCAAGGCCGCTGTTGCATGTAAGCAGCTGAGCTAGCTTGCCCGCTCTGCGGAAAATGCCGAGAAAGACACAGATGAACTTGCGGACAGACGACGACCCCCAAGGAAGATGCCCGCTTCATCTACCTCAATTCTTTCGTACGCGTACCCTTCCGTCAAAACGGCCGTGACACTGGCCGTGACCACCGTGACGCGGGCACGGCTGGACAGAGATACTAGAGAAAGTATTCGGGAATACAAATACTGAGATACATGTGTTTTAAGGTCCAAAATACAGATACTGAGATAGATCTGTCTTTTATGTAAAAGGATATCCCTGAGATACTTCTGCAAAACCAGCGAAAAAGTATTCCGGAATACAGATACAGATACTTATAGAAATTCATTTGTTCCCGAACGGTGCTAGGTGGGCAGGGCGTAGTTTGTGGCGAATATGAATGTTAATTTATGCTTGTGCTCCATTTTTGTGTCATTTTATGCTGTTCCCCTTACCTCGAACTACTTATTTATCAATAATGCCTCTAAAACATGTCACCCCCGTTGAACCACATAGCTACAGAACGGTAAAGGCTGCGTGCCATGCTGGACAAAAGGCGTCTGCCCGAAATGAACCCTGTTTTGCTGTGAGGGCGCATCTCAAACTGCCGTAGTATAAGCTTCTAAACTCTTGTTCAAACACTTGTAACCGAGAACGACCGAGAGAGACGAGACCGGTCTTCAAGCCTCTTGCGACCTTTAAGGACCGGGTGCGCTGTTGCGGAGCTGGTCCTAAGACGTCGCAAGAGGCTTAAAACCGGTCTGGTCTCTTTCGGTCTTACTCGGTTGCATATATGTGAACGGCGCTTTAGGCGCCCGTTTCCGGCTTGAGTGGCGTTGCCGTGGGCGTCGCCA
The DNA here is from genome assembly GCA_037355805.1 of Ixodes ricinus. Classification (NCBI taxonomy): domain Eukaryota; kingdom Metazoa; phylum Arthropoda; class Arachnida; order Ixodida; family Ixodidae; genus Ixodes; species Ixodes ricinus. Next base: position 20,888 of record JAZHYW010043717.1, on the reverse strand, counting down.
TCGCCGTCGGCTTAACCACCCGGTGCATTATGGGACGCGTGACGTAACTGGTGACGTCAATAATGACGTAATCAGTGACGATGTCAATGCCGATGACATCATCAGTGATGATGACGTCATCAATGACGTCACTGATGACGTCATCAGTGACGATGACAATGACACCGTCAGTGACCATGACAATGACGTTATCCCGATAGCGTCACACGTGACGTCACTGGTGACGTCACTGATGACGTCATCGTGATGAGGTCATCATGATGACGTCATTTTCATCTTCACGTGACCTCACAGGGGTCACGTGGCCCCCGTGAGGTCACGTGACCCCGGTAACGTTACGTGACCCCCGTGAGGTCACCTGACCCTTGTGAGGCGACGCCGACGCCGCTGGAGGGAGGAGTAGCAGACAGGATGAGGAGGTGAGGAGGAGGAGGAGGGGTATATCCTCCCCTCAGTACCCTTCCCTCCTCCTCCTCAAGAGCTGCGCTCTAATTAGGCGTTACAGGGAGTTGTAAACGGCTTGCATTTTTTATTCACTCAACTCCTTTACAGCGTTCTTTCTGCTAAATTGGATATAGTGGAGGGCATTGTGAGAGGAACTTATCTCGTTATTCTTGCCCGTAACCTATTTTAAAAGTTTTTGTATGTCGCTGACTGGGCAGGATTATGTTATAGGGTGGGTTGATATTAAAAATTAGGAAGCAACTTGTACCAAAGAGATGTTTTTGTCTTTTAATTTTTTCTTAAAAAGGACAACAAATGTTAGTTCGAAGTGGTTCTTAAGCGTGGCTTCGAAGTCAAGGCGTGTTGTCCTCTTTGTGCCATTGTTTGGAGTGTTTTTTATGGTGACGATTTTGGGATCAAGATTGTATAAAAGGAGGAATACTGAATAAAGTGGTTAGCTGTGTTTGAGACGTCGTCGTGTTTCTTCCACCCAGTCTCAGGTGGTCTAACAAAATGGGAGATACCTAAGTCTGGTAAATTATCGCGATACAAGCGATACATCTTAAATGTATTTCACTACTGAGATACAACTACATTTTTCAATTGTGTCTCGTTACAGAGATACAGTTACTCAACAAGTATCTCTAAGATACTATAGCGATACATTTGTAAAGCGATACTGCCCAGCCCTGGACGCGGGCGACATTCACGCAGAACAGCCGTAATTTCTTCTACAGACCGCTACTACGAGACCACCATGGAACGCGCTTAGGTACCAGTGCAGAAAGGACACTATCCACCCTTGCCGTCACGGTGTGTGAAAACAATGCACCCATACTACAATAAAATAAATACTGTACACCACTGCCTTCAGTTTCCACCAACATTTCGCCCTCATTGCGCAAACACCACACAGCAATTTCTGTAACTTCTTTGCATTAATTTGAACGCTTTTGCTGACAACTCGGGCACACCTGCTAATGCACGTTGCCACAAATGTTTTTAGAGAAACAGGTCTAGCTTGTGCACCCTGGCGGTTCCCAAGCCCATCTGCCAGAATACGGTGCACAGGTGGCAGACGTCCCAGCGTGGCAGCAGGCTGAAGCCGGCCACACGCACATCTCGCGCGCCGCACTGGTAAGACGGATCAGAGGCGGCACGCAGACGGTCGATGCCCGGGCTCAAGCGCCGCCGGCAACGATGTTAGTGTATTGATTGTCTCGTCCATGTCCTATTGAAAGTAGTTTCTTGTTCTTGAAACCGCTGGCTCCGTGTTATTCCTCTTTGTCGGGTACGCAGCAAGGCAAACCGACCACAAGGCCGCCCAAGCGTAGTATGCTACCCACTCATAGGAATTTCATGGGGCTTGGTCTCTTCTTCCGGTAAGCCTTTTTCCCGTTCCCCGTGTTTCCTACCGTCGTTCCGTGCTTCCGTCACGTCCGTGTTTGTTGTATTGGCGTGTTTCTGACTTTGTTTTGCGACCGCGGCAATCGCTTTGTGCTCGATCTTGTGTTGGTTTGGGGGAAAGAAGGGTGGGGTCTTTTGTTGTACTTGCAGGCATGCTTTCACGGGAACAGGAAGCCGCGATGAGGGCCGCAGCGGCACAAGTGACCCCACCCAGGCAGAACAACAGTATTTGGCCAATATTAGATTTCATGTGCAAAAAATGTGCAGAGAATGGCCGTTGTTGGGCCATCCTTTGCACAACCAATTCAATCTTGGCCCAACAAAGGCCGAACTCAGTCATATGTTTCCCAATATTGGAATTGCGCCGATAATGAACATTGGCCGATAATGAACTATCAAGGCGAATTGTTTTCTAATATTGGTGATACGTTGGTATTGGCCGGCCAACACTGGACTGTCAAAGCCAATACCTTGCAATATTGTATATACGCCGGAATAAGCTGTCCAATATTGGAATCTTAAAGTCGATGGATTTTGAATATTGCAAGTACGGCGGCATAACCTGTAGAACATTTGACTGTCAGAGTCAATGGCTTTCCGATATTGGATATACGCTGGCCTAAGCTGGTTAATCCTAAACTCTCACCATATTGAAAAAAAATCAAGCTGGTTTAAGCTGGTTTAGTTGGGAAACAAGTAGGTTTAAGCTGGGCAAGCTAGAATTTGAGCAGGTCAGTCTGGTTTAAGTAAAAACCAGCATGGGCTAACTAGAATCTGGTTTTAGATACAATCTGGTGTAGCCGGGAGCGAGCCTGTTCCTAACTGGTGAAACTGGTTTTCCATGAAGCCTATGTGGTCAAGCTGGGAGACAAGCTGGTCAAGCTGAGAGGCAACCTGGTGAAGCTGGTCGAACTCATAATCGTAGTGGTTAAGCTGGTCTTGCTGGGAGCGCGCACACCAAGTTCGGCTAGAGATGGTTGAATTGGAATTGCTGGGAGCGCGCGCGCCAAGTTCGGCTTAGGCTGAAACGAGGCCATGTCCTCTTCTTTGTCCTCTCGTTTTCGGTAGACGACCGGGTGCTTCAGGCGCGCTGCGAGCTGCCTTTGTGTGGCAGAAAACAGAGAGAGAAATATAGGAACGGAAAGTTTGAGACACGTTTGGCTAGCTTGGGCAGATCTTCGAAGGGACGGCTGTGTGCGCGTTCTTTGGAGACTACTTGAACGACGGTGCAAGCGAAGCGAGTTTTGAAGAGACAGCGAGCGGCAGTCCGTTCAGCGCGGGAAGAGGTCGGACGTCCTGACTGAGGCGTCGCTTCGTGTCTTGTAACGTGTGTGTGCTCGTGAATGACCGGTGGTGCCGAGGAATATCGCCACTGGCATCAAAGCCTCACAGATTTCCTCGCCTCTGCCGACCACGCAAAAGGCAGCTTCGCCCCCTGTACTGCGGGACCCAGGTTCACTTCTCTCATCCATGTGGTTTTTTTATTGCTATTGTCTGTTTTTTGTGTGTGTCTAGTGGTTTTCTTGTTAAGAGTTAAGCAATCTGGTTTTAATAACACTGATTTTTTGCACCGAGAACCATTGTCTGCGGGTCGATAAGTACCGTAACAGTGCTGAGGATATATAGCATCTGAGCTCATGTGAGCAGGCCGCAAGTACGAAAATAATAAATTGGATGCCCAGTTGGCTTCTCTGAAGAGCTTGGCTTTTTTATCTTGTGTATACATTTAACGAGATTAGACTCGTTCGGAAGTTTACAGCATCACCAGTTAAACCAGCATGTCCAGCATGCCAAAGTAGGCATGCTGGGGCAATAACCCAGCTTGAAGCTGGGACCGGATAAACCTCCATGACCAGTGTAACCAGATCAACCAGTATGACCAGAATGAGCAGATCAACCAGCATGACCAGCATGCCAAACTGGCCATGTTGGAGCAAAAACTCAGCTTGAAGCTGGACCAGATCGACCAAAATGACCAGCATGCCAAACCGGACACACTGAGGCAATAACCCAGTTTGAAGCTGGGACCAGATAAACCAGCATCACCAGTATAGCCAGACCAATCAGCATGACCAGTATGAGCAGATTAACCAACATGCCCAGCATGCTAAACTGGGCATGTTGGGGCAATAACCCAGCTTGAAGCTAGGACTTTGTCAACCAGCATGACCAGCATGCCAAACTGGGCATGCTGGGGCAATAACCCAAACTTGAAGCTAGGACCATATCAATCAGCATGACCAGTATAACCAGATAAACCAGCATGACCAGTAGGAGTAGTTCGACCACCATGACCAGCAGGAGCAGTTCGACCAGCATGACCAGCATGCTAAACTGGGCGGGCTGCGGCAATAACCCAGGTTGAAGCTGGGACCAGATAAACCAGCATGATCACCATGCCAAACTCGGAATGGTAGGGCAATAACCCAGCATAAAGCCGGGATTAGACCAACCAGCATGACCAGTATAACCAGATCAACCAACATGATCAGTTTGAGCAGATCGACCACCATGACCATCATGCCAAACTGGGCATGCTGGGGCAATAACCCAGCTTGAAGCTGGGACCAGCTTAAGGTGGTGTTTTCAATAGGGCAGAGCCAAAAGTTTTCTACTATAGGTGATAAGCTGGCATAGAGTGGTCAATATTGTACTGTCATAGCCAATGGCTCATCGATATTGGATATGCGCAGGTATTAGCTGTCCAAAATTGGACAGCCGGAACCAATCTCATACGAAAATGATCTATGGACGTCTGTAGAAAATCCCATGGTGAGTTATCACCGTATTTGCCCTCAATGGTAAGCCATACGAAATTATAAAACACGCTATAGCTACCTAAAAGAAAAGCTGTCTTTAAAACAATAGTATCTCGACTATTAAGATTTCTATGGCTGGCAATAGAATAATAGGTGCATATAAAGCTATAGGCTCGAGACTATTCAATTTGCTTTAGCGAGGCATAGAAAATGTATGTCCTTAATGCTCTAGATCCGCGGCAATGCCATGTGCATTTGCCGGCTATAGAGTGGTGTAGGTCCGTAAATCTATAAATTCGCGACCATGAAATTTTCTCTAGACGATTCAATGGTGCTTTATGACACTAAAGCTATAGGCGTCCGGCCTTTCAGATTGCTGCAGCCGGCTATAAAGGGATGTATATCTCTCGAACAATAGACTCGCGACCATCCCATTGTTTTAGTCGGCCCAATGATGTTTTATGTCGCTTAGGCTATAAAGCCGCGACCTTCTTCTTTGCACAGCGGAGGTAGTAAAGTGGAAAAGAGTCATTGATGTGCTCGCTCGGAGCGAGAATTTTATTTAGCCAGCCTTAATGGGGTGTACGTTGCCGGTGCTGTATAGCCACCTTCACAAATGCATCGTTAGCTGATTTTAGGACTATTACAGTTTGTGCCGGCTGCTCCACTTTCGCATTGCCTTATCTCGGCGTTCATGTCATGTGAATCTTCAATTTTTCAGATTTAAATATTTCTGCCTGTTCCAGTGTTACTGTCGAGTGTGTGCATTTCGTAGCGTTAACGTCTTCTACTTTCATCGTAGGAAGCAGCACAAAAACCAGACGAGGACGAAAAAGAAACACACGGGACGAGCGCTTGGTCGAGACTGGCCCCTGTACTGAGTAGCATTTTCCTACAAAAGTGAATCGAGCACTTAAAGACAAGTTAGAGGAATTTACTGGAAGGATTTTCACATACGTCAACGAATATCTTGTATTTGTAGAAAAATCCGATTTTAGCCACACACTCCAGAAAGTGCTAAAGACTCAGCAAAGATTACGACTTAAATTCACTTTCGAAACCCCCAAAGAGCACCAGATTCCGGTTCTGGATCTCAGTATCAATAATACGCAAGAACATGAATATTGGTCTCACCATTCCAGAACCGCTAAGTCTCTGCTTGATTTCCGGTCCGCCCATCCAAAGGTGATAAAAAACGGTATTGCTGTGTCATGTGTCCGGAATGCGCTATCAAAATCGTGCGAGCACAAAATAAAGGTGAGCGTTTTTGGCCAAATAGCTAGGCTCCGAGAAGATGGTTTTCCAGATCCGGTGATTACCGCAGCCAACGAAAAAAGTAAAGAAGAGTTTCGGAAACAATGCAGCAAAAAACTGAGCTGAGCGGGAAGGGAAAATCAAAATGAAGGTGGCTTTCATCTCTTAGATTCCCAAAGATCCCCAAGCTAGCCTTGCTCTCCGGCCCATTGTGGACTTTAGAACCTCACCACTTCGAGCCGTGTCGAACTATCTTCACCACACCCTCTCTCCTCTCGTGGGAAAAACTACGACTTATATCAGCAACTCCAGCGACTTCGTGGAGCGCATTTCGAAATTGAAGGTGAGCGCTGATGAAAGCCTAGTCTCTTTCGACGTAATCTCACTTTTCACAAGTGTGCCGGTTCCCCTGGCAGTCACAGCTGCCAGGAAGGCCCCTCGAAAAAGACAAAGACCTGCACAACAGGACCGCCCTTAGTGTGGAGGAACTGTGCCGCCTCCTTGAGTTCTGCCTCAGCAACACCTACTTTAGCGTCAATGGAGAGTATTTTAAACAGGCCAGCGGAACCGCCATGGGCGCATCCGTCTCCGTTACCACGGCTAACCTGTGCATGGAAGCCATTGAGGAAGAGGCCCTGCAGTCATTCACCACTGCGCCCAAAATATTTGTGCGGTATGTAGACGACTGCTTCTGCATCCTTCAAAGATCTGAAGTGGACAGATTCCTCTCACACCTCAACTCCATCGAACCGGCTATTCAATTCACAGCGGAACTTGAAAAGACAATTCCTTGCCTTTTCTTGACGTGCTCGTGAAAAGAGAAAAAGGAAGAGTTGAATTTTTCAGTCTACAGGAAGCCCACGCATACTGGACGTTACCTCCAGTTTGATTCTAATCACCCAGCCTGCCACAAAGCATCGGTGGTTAGGACACTGCTGTCTAGGGCGAAGACTATATGCTCGTCCGAGGCTGACAGAAGAAAGGAAGAAAAAACCATCCGTGCTGATCTAAAAAAGAACGGATACACGAGCGCCTTCATCCAACGCGTTGCCCGGCGTCAAGCTCGGGATCACAGAAACCAGCAACCACAAGCCTGTACGCAGCCACGCTCAACATCGCGCATCTGCGTACCTTACGTCAAAGGAACAAGCGAGGCGCTTGCACGCGTGCTAGCCAAAGAAAGAATCAGCGTGGCCCACAAGCCGATGTCCACGCTTGGATTACTAATGCCCCGCCCAAAAGATCGCCTTCCGAACGAAAAAAAGCAGGGCGTGGTTTATAAGATCCCTTGTGCAGACTGTCCAGCCTCTTACATCGGCGAGACAAAGAACTTTACTGAAAGAATACGCCAACACAAAAATGACGTTCGCAAGCTCGACCACGAGCGCAGCGCAGTCGCTGAGCACTGCGAAGTCAAAGACCACCGGATTGATTTCGACAACACCAGCATTATCGACGCAGAGGCTAACAACCGACATAGGCTTTTCATCGAGTCCTGGCACATTCAAACGACGCCAGGCAACATAAATAGGTGCCTTGGTGCTTTGCCAACAGTGTATGTGAACGGGCTTCGCCATATTCGTGAAAGAAGAAGATCGAGAAATGCGCCACATCCCTGAGAGAAGAAAAAGAAGACCAAAAAACGCCGCTCCTCAACGGCCACAGTCGCCCCTGACGAAGAACCAAGTCGGTTCGAAACGTAGGGCTCCTACACGTTTAGGACTTGGTTGGTTGCCATATTTTAATTACTGTATTTCCCAACCAGAGAGATTTCTCTCGAATGTTTAGTTTCAAGTCTCTACGCGATGACTTCGGAGAGGAGACCGTACAACTCTCAAAAAGGTATGTGAATGCCACTCGAAGTATCTCCACGTTCAAGGCACACCTGGACTTTACGAAAGTCTGCAGGGACCACCACCTGGTCCCCCAAAGCCTTCGTCTTAAACGGCTCGTTCATACGCCAGAGGGACACAAGATATTCGAGCAAGCGGAGCACCGTTTGGTCAAAGCCCGCATTCACCAGTGCCAGACCACCATAAAGAAAAAAGAACTGGATCTATATTTCATCCGCAGGCAACTAGAACACCGTATGCCAGCTATGCTCCCTCACTTACACTCTTTTGCTGAAAGCCTTGCCTCCACCTCTGCGGAAAAGCAAAGAGTTTCTCAGAGTAAGAAATTCTCGAAGCTGATGGAGAGAGAAAAAACAAAACACGAAACTGATACCACCAGGTTTGTCATAAACCTCTCGTCCAAGAAACTCTCTTCTTGCGAGACGAAGGTTTTAGCTAAAGGCCACGGATTCAACATGACTACCACGAGACCGCCTCTGCCGAAAATGGTCGCAGCCCTGGAGGACGGCATTGCGCACCTGGATACTAGCGATCGTGAGCGGGTGCGGCAAAAGGTGATCGGTATCCTATCAAACATCCCGCAGCATCAACGACACAACCTCCCAAGAGAAGAAGAAAGTGCGCTCCGGGCGCTTCACGATGATAAAAAGATCGTGCTTCTTCCAGCAGATAAGGGCAATTCGACCGTTGTCCTCGACCGGGATGTTTACGACCAGAAGATACAAGACCTGCTTGACACCTCTGCTTATGAAAAACTAAAAAGGATCCGACACCGCGAATCCAGGCAACGCTGAACAAGATCCTAACTGAAATTTTCAAAAAACATCCAGACTCAAGGAGCCTCCACCTGCGCCTCCTTTGTAGAAATGGATCTGCGCCTGGTTTCTACGGCCTTCCCAAGATCCACAAGCCTAGCCTTGCTCTCCGGCCCATTGTGGACTTTAGAACCTCACCACTTCGAGCCGTGTCGAACTATCTTCACCACACCCTCTCTCCTCTCGTGGGAAAAACTACGACTTATATCAGCAACTCCAGCGACTTCGTGGAGCGCATTTCGAAATTGAAGGTGAGCGCTGATGAAAGCCTAGTCTCTTTCGACGTAATCTCACTTTTCACAAGTGTGCCGGTTCCCCTGGCAGTCACAGCTGCCAGGAAGGCCCTCGAAAAAGACAAAGACCTGCACAACAGGACCGCCCTTAGTGTGGAGGAACTGTGCCGCCTCCTTGAGTTCTGCCTCAGCAACACCTACTTTAGCGTCAATGGAGAGTATTTTAAACAGGCCAGCGGAACCGCCATGGGCGCATCCGTCTCCGTTACCACGGCTAACCTGTGCATGGAAGCCATTGAGGAAGAGGCCCTGCAGTCATTCACCACTGCGCCCAAAATATTTGTGCGGTATGTAGACGACTGCTTCTGCATCCTTCAAAGATCTGAAGTGGACAGATTCCTCTCACACCTCAACTCCATCGAACCGGCTATTCAATTCACAGCGGAACTTGAAAAGACAATTCCTTGCCTTTTCTTGACGTGCTCGTGAAAAGAGAAAAGGAAGAGTTGAATTTTTCAGTCTACAGGAAGCCCACGCATACTGGACGTTACCTCCAGTTTGATTCTAATCACCCAGCCTGCCACAAAGCATCGGTGGTTAGGACACTGCTGTCTAGGGCGAAGACTATATGCTCGTCCGAGGCTGACAGAAGAAAGGAAGAAAAAACCATCCGTGCTGATCTCAAAAAGAACGGATACACGAGCGCCTTCATCCAACGCGTTGCCCGGCGTCAAGCTCGGGATCACAGAAACCAGCAACCACAAGCCTGTACGCAGCCACGCTCAACATCGCGCATCTGCGTACCTTACGTCAAAGGAACAAGCGAGGCGCTTGCACGCGTGCTAGCCAAAGAAAGAATCAGCGTGGCCCACAAGCCGATGTCCACGCTTGGATTACTAATGCCCCGCCCAAAAGATCGCCTTCCGAACGAAAAAAGCAGGGCGTGGTTTATAAGATCCCTTGTGCAGACTGTCCAGCCTCTTACATCGGCGAGACAAAGAACTTTACTGAAAGAATACGCCAACACAAAAATGACGTTCGCAAGCTCGACCACGAGCGCAGCGCAGTCGCTGAGCACTGCGAAGTCAAAGACCACCGGATTGATTTCGACAACACCAGCATTATCGACGCAGAGGCTAACAACCGACATAGGCTTTTCATCGAGTCCTGGCACATTCAAACGACGCCAGGCAACATAAATAGGTGCCTTGGTGCTTTGCCAACAGTGTATGTGAACGGGCTTCGCCATATTCGTGAAAGAAGAAGATCGAGAAATGCGCCACATCCCTGAGAGAAGAAAAAGAAGACCGAAAAACGCCGCTCCTCAACGGCCACAGTCGCCCCTGACGAAGAACCAAGTCGGTTCGAAACGTAGGGCTCCTACACGTTTAGGACTTGGTTGGTTGCCATATTTTAATTATTGTATTTCCCAACCAGAGATTTTCCTCGAATGCTTAGTTTCAAATCTCTTAGATTCACCGCGTTTCGTCACGGGTTAGGGGGCGATCGCAGGAAGGTAGCAGGTGTTAGTGTCGTTGCCGGCCAAAAACAAGCTGAGCCAGATGCGCCCCGCCAGAAAGGCGTGTTAATAAGCGAAAAAATCTGAGGAGTCACGATTGCACCGAAAAGCATGCGCACACAGTTCGTATCATGCACCACTGGAGCAGTGTATAGGATACCTGTCTCATGTAGGCGGGTGTGGGGGACCAAACGGGGCGCTGTTCGAACATCCGCTTAGAGAGAGCACCAGAGTCCATTGAAGGGGTGTGCATACTCTCATCTTGCGACGCATTGCCGCAACTGTAAGTGTGAGCCAAGATTGAGTGACACCGAAGCTTCGCTCCACGCACAGGGACCAAAAAGCGTCTAGAGAGATGGTAGAGGCATATGAAATAAAAAGGGCGGGGGCCTCATGTGCCAGCCAATTGTCTTTGGCACTGCAAGTGACAATGACGCGGCGTCTTTGGATTTGGGATAGCATCATGTCACTTTTTAGAGCGCAGCTCTTAGGCGCCCTTTTCCGGCTGGAGCGGTCGCCGCCGCCGCCGTCGCCGACGGCGCCACCGCGCGGTGCATCATGGGAAATATACCATAATGCACCGCGCGGAAAGGAGGAGGGAGCAGGAGGGGAGGGGAGGAGAGGAGGAAGGGGAGGAGGGAGGAGGAGGAAGCGCACGAGGAGGAAGGGGAGGAGGAAGGAGGGCTGGAGGAGTAGAGGAGTCATTGTCACGTGGTCAACCCAAAGGACGCCAACAGACGGCGCCTACCGTCATCGGGGATTATAAAAGAAGACAGCGGAGCCAGGCCCGTCGCAGTTCGGCAGCAGTTCTTCGAACCAACAAGCATCTAATTTCCTGTCTTATCTGCTTTGCAACGAGAAACTGTTAGAGCGCAGCTCTTAGGCGCCCGTGTCCTGGCTTGAGCGGCGTCGCCGCCGGCGTCGGCGTCGCCGTCGCCGTCGCCGTCGGCGCGGCGTAAGCCAGCGGTGACCGCTGTCGGCATGGTGACGTTTCGGCACCATGCCGAAACGTCCGATCGCGGGGTCACGTGACCCCGCTGAGGTCACGTGACCCCCTTGCCACGTCGGTGCGATCCGCGTCACCATGCCGAAACGTCATGGGGTCATGTCAGCCCCTGCTGAGTAAGGCCCTCGGTAGGTCAGCAGTGACCGCCGAAACGCCGCGAGGACGTTTCGGCACGGTGCTGAACGTCACCATGCCGAAACGTCACGGTGGTCACGTGGCCTTAGGGCATGTCACGTGGCCCCCCTGAGGGCGGCCTGCAGGTGGGTCACGCACCGCTCTGAGCTCATGTGACCACACCGCTGGAGGTCACGTGACCCCCGTGAGGTCACGTGACCCCTGTCGACCACGAGGGTCACGCGACGTCACGAGGGTCACGTAACCTCACGTTACGCCAACGTCGACGCCACTGGGAGGAAGGAGTAGCAGGCAGGATGATGAGGTGAGGAGGAGGGAGGAAGGGCATACCCTCCCTCAGTGCCCTTCTACTTCTCCTCAAGAGCCGGCTCTAATTCGGCGTTACAGGGAGTCGTAAACGGCTTTCATTTTTTTTTCTTGTTCTTGTCCTTTTTGCCGCCGAACACAGGACGTTTGTGTTTTCTACCCGCAAAGCGTGTATTTGTGTCTTCTGATTCAAAGTGCATCACAGATTTTTTGTGACGTTATAAGCAAACAACCCCTTCTGATAAACGAGAAATGGCCAAGGAAATGGCCAAACTATTTGAAGACCTTAAGCGAGAACTGAGGCAAGAGCACAAAGAATTAAAAAGCACGATTGAAAGAGAGCTGCGCGGAGAGTTAAGGGAAGTGAAAGTCAAGTATGGAATTTATTAACAAAACGTTCGAGGAAATGAAGGATAAGCTAAATGCAACAATAAAGGAAAATGCGGAGCTCAGGGCGGAAAACAACGAACTTCGATCTGAATGCAAGCAATTGTATCAGCAGACCAGAGAAAGTGAAAGTCGGCTTGTAAATTGCGAGCAATACAGCCGAAATCGAAATGTTGAGATAAAGGGAATCCCACCCCAGCAAAATGAAAACTTGCTTGACATCGTGGGAAAACTGGGAGTCGTGATTGGCGCGCCCATACTTGAAACTGATATAGAGGTGTGTCACCGTGTGCCCGTTCCGAACAGCACGGCTAAGAACATTGTTGTTCAGTTCATGCGCCGGGACAGGCGAGATAACTTCCTTGGGCATGCCAAAAAACGACGCGTCACTTGCGAGGACCTTGGCATTAGTTCGGGTAGCTCTGTCTATGTGAACGAGCACCTGTGCCCCGCGCTAAAGAAACTGCTGGGAGTGACCGTCGCAAAGAAAAAGGAATGCAACTGGAAATTCGTCTGGGTCCGAAACGGTAGCATATTTGCTCGTAAGGCTGAACAGACGCCGCTTCTGAAAGTAACGTGTGCTGATGACGTGTGCAAGATAACGGCGAGCTAGCAAACTTCCTTGTGTTGGTTTTCTTTTTTTTTTTGTTGTCTCTTAAAAAACTATGTCTGAATCCTTCATTTCACCTTTTAAACTAAAAAATCTACTTCAGAATGAGTCTGCATTTCAAATGACAATTATTCACCTAAATGTTCGATCTGCAAGAAATAAGCACGATGACCTCGCTGTTTTGTTCGACTGCATTGGACCGAATATTGACGTCGTCATGTTAACTGAAACGTGGTACAGTTGTAGTGCTGATTACTTTCTGCTTCCGGGATATTCTCATTTCAACCTAAATAGGAATGATAGGCTAGGCGGTGGTGTTGCTATGTTGGTAAAAAATGAAAGAAATTGTGAGATATTAGTATCGTTCTGTGAAATTACTGATTTTTATGAGGTTGTAACTGTACGTTTCAAAAATACGCTGCTCTCCGTTTTATATAGGCCACCCAATTCTCCAGTCATACCGTTTTTTAATTTTGCGGAGACATTGTTCAATTATGTCAATGATAACAATTACAAGTTAATTATGGGTGGTGATTTCAACATTGATATGATTTCGAACTCTGGCCAAAAAATCTCTTTCTCAAACCTTATTGATTCAAATGGGTTGTCGAATGTTATCATACATCCTACAAGAATAACAAATACGTCATCTTCTATGCTTGATTTGTTCATCACGAACTATGAAAAATCGGTGGTATCATCAGGTGTTCTTTCTACTGATATCAGTGACCATCTTCCCATTTATTTTTGCTTATACAGTGAGCACTCCCAGAAAAACCGAGGTGACCCTTTTCCAGTGGTTAAAGTTCAGTCTATCACCCCTGATCAATTGCGTAGTTTTCGAGAAGAAATTGAAAAGACATCTTGGCAACATATTTTTACAACAAAATCAGCAAATTCCTCATATAATTTATTCCTCGATACATTTAGTGCAATTTATAGTAGACATTTTCCTTTTGTCAACCTCAAAGCATCTAGGAAGTCACGTAGGCCTTGGGTCACGCCAAAGCTACTCTCAATGATACGGGTTAAGACTAATTTATATCAAAATTTTTTAAGAACAAAAGAGATTAGCAAGCTTGAAACCTTTAAAAAATACCGCAACAAACTCACAAGTCTACTAAGAAATGCTAAGCGTGACTACTACAATAATCTTTTCGATCCGTTAGAAACTAAGAAACCTGACGTTATGTGGAAAAGGATACGATCAGTACTGAATCATAAGCCATTTCAAAACGTGCCCCATGAAATAAGTATAAACACCGTTAAAGTAACAGAAGTGAACATGGCTAATGCTTTCAATAATTTCTTTGTAAATGTTGGTACTTCTGGTGTATCATCGTCCTGCCTAAACAAAGCTCTAGAGTTCATGCCAGTATCGTATACGAAGTCAATGTTCTTATTCCCCACGGATGAGTCAGAAGTCTACTCGACCGTCATAAATCTTAAAAATAGCAAAAGCATCGACGCCGATAACATGCAGGTAAAACCTATAAAATACGTCATTGACATTATTGCACCATATTTAACATACATATATAACCTCGCATTAGAAACAGGCTGTTTTCCCCTAAGAATGAAGGTATCAAAAATTAGTGTTCTACATAAAGGTGGTGATAGGCTTGACATAAATAACTATAGGCCCATCTCAATCCTTCCTGTCTTTTCTAAATCGCTTGAGAAACTAATACACAATAGACTCATAACACATCTTGATAAGCATGCTTTAATTTCAGATGCGCAATTCGGTTTTCGTAAACATCGATCTACCGAATTGGCTTTATTAAACCAGAAGGAACAAATTTTAAAAGCTTTTGACGAAAGAAAAATGACATTAGGTGTCTTTCTTGATTACTCAAAAGCCTTTGATTCCATCGATCATGATATTTTACTTGCCAAATTACCATTTTTTGGAATAAGAGGCGTAGCACTCGATCTCATAAAATCATACTTGATAAATAGGAACCAATACGTGTCTTTTCTGGATTTTCATTCGGATAGGCTTTCTATCAAATCGGGTGTTCCCCAGGGTAGCATTTTAGGCCCATTGCTATTTATATTATACATAAACGACATTGTGCATGTGGCCAAAAGCGGTGATGTAAAGCTGATAATTTACGCTGATGATACAAGTATTTTTTCTCCCATAACAATCTTTGTACTTCTATTACTACAGTGCATGAAGTGCTAAAACAAATCGCCGCCTGGACGCTTAACAACAAACTAAAATTAAACTGCAAAAAGACCAAAGCTATTTTGTTTAGGCCCAAAAATAAGAAAATAAATATCCTACCTCAACTTACAATAAACAATGAAGAAATTGAGTTCGTAGACTGTATTAAAACTCTGGGTGTGTTGTTTTCTCATGATATGAGCTGGAACGCACACATAGACTATGTGCAAGCAAAAATATCTAAAAATGTAGGCCTACTTACAAAATTTAAAAGTTTACTTCCTACTCGAATTAAATTAACTATATATAATACATTAATTTGTTCTCACTTAAATTACTGTAACCTGATATGGGGCACCACAACAAAAAGTAATCTGAATAAGTTGCATCTATTACAAAAGAAGGCAGTACGTGCAATTTCAGGAACTCCATTTCTTCATCCCACTAAATCACTATTTAAATCCCTAAATGTAAAAACCGTCGAGCAAATGTATGCTTACAAGCTTCTGTCAACGTATCACAGGGCTCTTCAGCACAATAATGTTCATTTTATTAAACTAGCCAACCTAAAACATCGCATCATCCTACGCAACCTAAGACAAAATGAGCCCTGGGTGATTCGCCCAACGCGTACAAATTACCTAAATCAGACGCTTCATTTCAGACTGGCCACCATGTTAAATAGTTTGTACAGAAAGGGTCGACATTTCGAATCACTATCACATAGGGAATTAAAAGAACTTACTTTTCTATGCGATTTTTGAATACTGCTGATGTTTTTTGTTATGAATAGGATTATAATTTCATGTATGATTGTATCATTGCTTTAATTAGTCGAGTTTTTCTTTTTTTCTTTCACTAGCCTGTGTATTTTTTCGTCTATATGTTTGCATCAAATCTAGTATTGTATAAATCAGGCTTTTGCATTGGTTTGTACCCGTCTCTGTACACTGTGTAGTTGTAGTCCAAATTTTAGTTGTTAAATTGTGTTTGAAACTGTCGCGAACTGCACGGGGGCTGGGACCTTTGTCAAGCTGCTCTTTAGCAGCTTTTTGTCCGAGTCCCTGTTGTCATGTAAAATGTGACAACAAATAAACTTGATTTGATTTAATTTGATGAGGGGGAGGGAGGGAGGCGGGAGGAGTAGGGGGAGGGAGGAGGAGAAAGGAGGAGGGGAGAGAGGAAGGAAGGCGGAGAGAGAAGGAAGGGGAGGAGGTGGAGGAGGAAGAGCGGGAGGGAGGAGGAGGAGGGAGGGTAAAGGAGGAGGGGGGAGGGGGAGAAGGAAGGGGAGGGAGGAGGGAGGGAGGAGGGGAGGAGGAGGAGGAAGGGAGGATGGAGGAGTTTGCCCTCCCTCAGTATCCTTCCCTCCTCCTCCTCAAGAGCGGCGCTCTAGTTCGGCGTTACAGGGAGTTGTAAACGGCTTTCATTTTTTTTATCGTGTTTAACACGTGCAGTCACGCTGGTATGAATTGTTGCGTGATATGGGGCAGACGGGGGGCGTACTGCCAAATATGAATGGTCGTTTTCATGTGTTTTCCTATTAAAATATTTCAGTTGATAGTCAGGGCTCGTGTCGTGTGTTTGTTCTTCCGTCCTCGTCTGTTTTTCGCGCTGCTTCCTAGGATGAATTCCCACCAACTCGCCCAACTACCAATTCTTCTACTTTGTCGAAGTCCCTGTCATGCTTGTAAATGTTTTTGTGTGCTGTATATTTTACATTCAATGTTTCTCTGCATATTTCGTCGTTCTCGACGCAGGCGTCAAGGAACATAAAGTCGCTGCTTACGCCGCTACCGAAATGAGTTCTACTCTTGTTACGACAGTCTATCGTGCTATAAAGTCGTCTAACTGGACTCGAATGAAGTCTTGAAAGGGCTGCTGCGACTGCCAGTGCACATGTCATCAGCGTAGGCAGAGTAACGACGAAGCAATCGCGACGCGAAAGCCGACTGCACCTCGATCAGGCCGGCCGTGCTCACTCTGTGGAAATGTGAGCGTGGGACTCTCGAGCAGGGTTAACTTGCTGAAGATGCAAGACGCTACTTTGTCGTCGCGAGTCCTTTGCCCCTCGAACGGCTGCGAAGCCTTTGCGCCCAGCGTACCCTACTCAACATTTCCAAAACCGTTCGCGCAGCATCGCAACCTTCCGTCTGCGAGCGTCGGCGGTTCATCGTGTGTTGAAATTCAGAATATGTGCTGTCCGCGGTATCTTTTATGTGTAACTCTTTTGCAAAAACTTTGTAGTTTAAAAACGCGAACATAACAGTGTACACACATATGAAATTTAGTGATATATATATATATATATATATATATATATATATATATATATATATATATATATTTGTGGACTTCTCGTGCGCCAACAATAGTCGTGGTTAGTTGTTCATTTTAAATTATATTATGGGTTGTGCGGCGCAAAATGAAAAATGTTCAAACTTGCCGCGTTTTGGATCACTTTTGGGCTGAAAGCTTCTTCGAAGTCCGAAAGCTGGCTTTCATAGAAATGTCCTGTTCACTCGGTATTTCCAGCAGGGTAGACGCTATGCGTGTTTTACGCTAATTGTGGGACTGCAGTCTCGAAGCTGGTGATATGCAGAACACGGCACCCGCCTGAAGCACACGGCCATACATAGCATACACTGCACTATCATCCTTCGGTACAAGTGACAAATCCTCTCCTTGTGTTAATTGTTGGGATGCCCCTGAAGATAAGCCTTATGTGTGGGAACTCCCGTTTTGGCCTTGAAAAGCTGCTGCCTTTCAACTCCTCTCTTTTCGCACTCTCTTTAAACTGAAAGCGTGGTAGAAGGTGGGCAATCCCCGAACCAATCAACCGTAGACTTTTTATTGCTTCACTCAGCTTTCTGTGCGCGGGTAATGGCAGAAGTGTGATCGCGTGATTGGACGGATGACGAATTAACCGTTGACCATCTCAAAATGCCTGCTGGTAAACCTAGTTCGGCGTGTGGTGTGGCTCTCGCGCGGCTGCTGTGGATTCCGCTTCTGTGGTAAATTGTATCTCGTCTTAAAGCCCTACACGCATCGATTTCTTTAAAGAAGCCCAAGAGATTCTTGTGATGCGTTCAGTGTTCGGTTCTCAAAATGACAGTTCGTGCTAGCATCATGGTGAATCTTCACGGATCCCTTCCTTCTCGGTTTTTTGTTTGAGTGCTTCCTTGCTGTGCCCGTGCGGGCACATATCTTGGATTACATCTTTCGAGTACGGTATATTAAAAATAAGTGCGCTGCAACCTACTTTGCGGCTTTTGACCGTTCTTCTACGGGTACTCTTCTGGATTACCTCTAGAATTAGGCAGTGTCTATCTCGTGGCAGCCGGAAGAATAATTTCCCCGCAATTCTACCGACAGTCACCAGCCATTGGCTGTCTGAAATAATGTCACAACTGCACGTAGAATACTGAATCTTTTATTTTCTCTTTGTTTTGTGATGACACGTTTTACGGCCACCATTTTGTGGGCACTACTGTTTTATGGACACAGGTTTCGTCGACGTTATCGTTTAATTCACATTCGTTACGCGAAATGCACGCTGTTGGGGAATTTTGTCGCACGTGTATTCCTGAGGCGCTTGCTCACCGGCCCAGCCCACCCTTTCACGACGCTTGTAAATGAATCTGCAGATGCTCATAAAAAGAAAAGCTATTCGGAGTTTTTTTATGAAGCATATCACGTGTCGGTCGAACCATCTGTCGGTGAAACGTCGTTCGGTGAACTGATTGCACCGCCAATGAGTTACGACTGCCGGAAGAATTTCGGGGGGGGAGGGATTCTGCCGGCTGCCGGCAGACTGGACAATACTCAAGAACTACCCTGGTTGTTGTTTACTTTGCAATCTTCTCAGTTGTATAACAAGTGAGTAGTACCTCTTCACATTTTACAAATTGCTTCGTGTGTACTTGTCTCACAGAATAGGCTGTGTGTAATAAACTTCTAGGAGATTTCAAAACAATCCCTTGCGTCTGTTTACCTTCCTTTTTGCAAACAAGTGGGCGAGTGCATTAGCAAACAGCTGGGCGAGTGCAATGAGGGCCCAGCATTAGCACCAATGACAGGGCAAGCGTTGGCTAGATCGATGGCTGAACAATAGCCCAACATTGGCACAAGTGACTGGGCCGACGTCGGATAGGGTAGCGATTTCAATATTGTCCGATATTGAGGCCGGTCTTCGCCGATGTAAGGTTGATGTCGGACCAAAGTTGGTGTGCTGCCTGGGCATGCACACGAAGGTCACGGAGATATGCGAATTCATAATACGGCGCCTGGCCCTCACGTCTGGCCAACACGAGAGCCCGACAAAACCTGACTCTTCCAGTCGACACGTGATACGACGCTTCCAAGACCATGACAGACTTCCGGGGCAAGTTGCAGACAAACCCCCTTCCCCCGTGCTTCGGAAGCCTTCATCGTGGACTGCATTTTCCCGGTGGCGGTAAAAGTCAGCGCCGTGTGCTGGCTGGGGTAGCAGGCTGCCTTTCACCAGCCTAACGGACTTTCAGACACAACCAGGAGAAGAGTTCCTGGCTGCAGGCTACGCAACGCAGATTCTCTGAGATCACGAGGCATGGATGAAGCACCCGGTCGAAAGTCTCGTCCGGTATGTTCGGGTCATGCAAGCGTTCTTCAAGAGGGTGGACCCGAGTGCACCGGAGTCTGATGGAGTAGCTCGTGTCAGAAGACAGTGCCACCCAAGATACCACGTCCACCTCATCAACACACTTTAGAGACCCTGAAGAGCCAGCCGGGGCGCCCGCCTCATCGAAGAAACTATTTATGCCAAGCGGAACTACGCGCTGCTTACACCAGCCAAGTGCGCGCTCGAACTGGCATGCGCATGGCAGGCTCCCGAGGCGTCCACAGAAGTGGACTGTCCGTACGAGGCCTCCCTTCCCACCTCGTTAACCAGGAGAGCTGACGTGCATGCATGCATCCTTCCATGCGGGATGAGGGGATGTTCACCTAACTCTTATAGAGAGATCGTCGGAGGCTACAGCAGGGCCCCCCATGAGGGTCCGGGGCGGGGGTCGCCACGACGGGTGGAAGGTCGTTGGCCGCGCCCTATCGAACCTGGGGCCCAAAGAAGATCATTACCCACGCGAACCATCTTTGTCGGTCTGCTCCTGCAAGTGCTGGAGAAAACTTGTGCGCTGTGGCCGAAATCTGCAGATTGACCCCGCCGCAACGAAGCAAGCTTCTCTTCCTACAACAGCCGGTCACAAGCATGGTGGAGGCACTCTCATATTGGGTCTTTACCGGCTCACTGGAGGCAGTCCGACGAGTACCTCGGTGCGGGTGGCCTAAGTAAGCATCTGCCCGGCCATCACCGAAACCAGTGTCCAAGACTTCTGGATGCTTCAAACAAGAGGTGGCACCACACGGCGACAAGGGGGCGGAACCAGAATAGCCAGGGAAACCATTGCGGCCGGCGGCTCTGAAACCAGACAGCCACTCGCCGACGTCCGTTCAGTCACGGGGAGCAGTGATGCCGTGGCACGTATTCCATCGGTATGTCGAATCCGACCCTATCCTAATATTATTGAATAGCGCATGACGATTTTTTCTGCTAGATGCTAACATTGTCGTACTTTTTAATTATGTAGCCGCTATCTCGCTTATAGGTGAGTTCGTTCCCGAACTCTGCAAAGCAAAGAAGATAAGCCTCCGGGAATGCGAAACGCCTTTAGGGGCTAACTTTGGTAGAACGATGACAGCAGGAGGAGCCGTAAGGCTGCAGACTGTTTAATAGAAAGAAGCGGCGTCCGCGATTACTTTATCTGCCAGGACTCGTGGTACTCGGGATCTTTCGCTGAGATTTTATTACAGTCGAAAGCATGAGAGTGAACTTTTCTGGTTGCTGATACCGGCTAACAGATGAACCAGAGCTGACTCCGTTTACCAGACGGAAGTAACCCACCCACTGCAGCCCACTCCCTATCGAAAAAACGTACAAGAAACATATCTGCTGC
>JAZHYW010043714.1:0-60659 GCA_037355805.1 Ixodes ricinus | reverse complement strand
GTAACAGGAAACCTGTCTGAGCCCTTCTTGAACATGAGTACGAACTCTACGACAAACTCTCTGCTTCTTACAAACCTCAAAGCAGGGGCTTCTTATAAAGTTCGCATTGTTGCTCATACCTCGGTCGGCAGCGGGCCCCTGAGTTCTCCAGTTATTTTCAGAATGGGTAAGTTCAGACTCCTTTTGAATTTTAGTGAGGCAACCAGATTGAAAAATAGTTTAAGAAAGTGCCTTCATGTGGACATTAGCAGCTACATTGTTGAATTTGTGTTTTCCTTCTTTATCAACAGATGGCCCATCTTCAACATCATTATCTACCCCTTTTCACAATGTTGTAAAGCAGTTCTGGTTCATTGCTCTCATTGGATGCCTCATGTTTATAGCCGTCAGCGTGTTTTTACTGTTCGTGGTTTACAAAAGAAAGCTAGAATTGAAGAAGACATCTACAGCAGGTGAGGAAAAGGTTTCAAAACTCCTCTCTTCCTTCTGATAATATTACCCATACACTTAAGACTGGTCTAAAATTAACTGTTTTTCAGGTTCTGTTCGCAAGTCAGAGGACCTAAGGTAAGAGGCAATTTTGTCAATTTCAGATGTAATTTGATATGTTGAAACGGCATGGATATGCGAAAACCAGAGTGCCTAAAGCTGCTCAGCACCAGCTTCAATTCACTAACTGGCAGGACGGGCCATGGTCCTCACGACGCCCTGTGGATTAACCATCGTGCCTGGAGGCCCTGCGATGCATCCAAGGACACCTTCTGTGAGACTAAGCTGCTTAGCAAGGTGGACTGCGCTTCGAATGACCTAATCTACTCCAGGTAAATGATCACTAATGTTTAAAGCTACTTTGCTTGCATAAAATGCAGACTGGGAAGAAATATCCACATTAGGCAAAAAATAAATCCTAACTGAACTAACATGGTGGTACCACTGCCGCTCAATTCTAGTTTTCGCTCCATTGGGAATGCATGCCAAGTGGATCTTTTTGTCGAAAAAGTGGAAGTGTTGAGACTGGCTGCAGTGAGGGCTAATGAGACTGGTGACGCTGAATTGCGGCCACAGTACATGGCGGCGAACGAGCGGCAGTAGCGCGAGGCGCGAGGCCTGAGGCGACGTAGTCAGTTACAAGTTCAGAAAGTTTTTGAGGAAAAGGAAGGCTGGGGAGGAGGAAGCAGACGGAACGCTGGAGAAAGGAAGGGGTTTCCTCCTCTCTAGCATTCCGTTTGCTTCCTCCTCCTCAGCCCTCCTTTCCCTCGAAAACTTTACTTCACCTGTAACTGACTATAGGCCCGAGTAACGTGAAAGCATTCCTCGTGCCCGCCGGGCTGCACTTCGAGCAACGAACTAAGGAAACTTAGCTGGATCACTTTTCCTATGCATCTCCTGCTGAAGCGGCAGGCCGTAACGAAGAGGCAGTAGTCAAGCGGCCGCGGTGGAACTAACGTTTTGACAATAATTTGTTTTTGAAGCAAGAAGCTTCTTAAATTTCTTGTAGTAATATAGGCTTTTCAATTAGTGCAGTGACCGACAAACTTCTTAAAGAGACCAATTGTGAATATTATATTATGATTAGAATGTTTCTGTTATTAAGAATTTAAAGCAAGATCACGTCTAGGTTTAGGAGCAATTTTGATTGAGTCAATTGATATTGCCAGCAGAGTTAACCTAAGTAACCAAAAGCTTTTTAGCGTTGCCCACCTTCGGGATTTAAGTAAATATATCCAGCACTTGTCGTGAAGTTATATTTATGACCTTAAAGTTTTGTATATATATGTATATATATAGCAATTTATGAAAACAGACTGATGTGGTAAGCAGAAAAATATAATGCTGTTGCACGCATAAAATTGGAATATTTCATTTTATTTGTTATTTCTTCAGGGAGGGCCCGGTAGGGCATTATACCAGGGGGGGGGGGGTCAATAACACACTAAGAATTATCTTTTAAAATTTATTAACGCTCGCGGAAATGAGGTCAGGAATACTGGTGAATTAGAGAACAACAAAATACAACCAGTTATCAACATTACACAACATTATTACTTTTTTTAGAATGGTAAATGGTAAATATGAGCAGCAAAAAGGACGAAAGAAAAAATAATTAGCAGATAGACATATTTGTAAGTTTAAGGTATTTCATCAATTCTTCGGGAAATTTATTAGAGTTAGTCTCGGTTACAACGATATAGGGTAAATATTTCAGTCCTTAATTGTCATAGGCAGATATGAATTATAAAATGCTACGGATGAACTAAAATCAGGCGAACTTTGCGAGAGTTATTATGGCCGAGAGATATGCTGTGGGGTGGAAGGTAAGGGATGCTCTAGTAGAGGCATTGTTATAATATAATTTATGAAACAGGGTTAGTCGAGAAAGAATTCTCCTAAATAAGGGTGAGTGAAGATTAGATTTGCTCCTTCGACATGTAACACTACTGAAACAATTGTAGTCTGTGAAAATGAACCTTAAAGCTCGGTTTTGATCGAATTGCCTCTAATTTCATAATCAGTTAATGCTGCCATTGGGACCATACAGAAGACGCATACTCTAGACGAGATCTAACAAATGTTATGTATGATAACTGTTTAATTTCAGCTGATATAATTTTGAGGTTGCGCCGAAGATAGCCCATTGATGAATTAGACTTAAAATAATAATATTGTGAGTTGCCAAAGGTTAAATGAACAAAGATATATTTATAAGATGTACAGGGGTCACTTGTTGTGTTGTTGATTGAAAAAATATGAAAAGAGTGATGGGTACTGTGATCTGTTGAAAGAAAATAGTTTTGTTCTATTTACATTAACTGTCATCTGCCATTTTTGACACCATTCTTCTATAATTATTGAGCCAGTTTGTAAGAGTAGGTGGTTATTATTATTTCTTATTGGTCTGTACAGTCTAAGAAAAGTCTGTGCGTCTACTTTCACGCACTACACTCGGAGATCCAATCACCGCAACTTACGGAGGCAGCCTAGCGAATGACGATGCGGAAACATATGTTTAGACCAAAAAATGGATTCTGAGTTGTGACATGAAATAATGCAAAACGTCACGCTTGCATTGCTTAATGTCACAACTCAGACTGCGTTTTTTGGTCTAAACATATGTTTCGGCATCGTCATTCGCTGAGCTGCCTCCGTACGTTGCAGTGATTGGTTCTCCGAGTGCTGTGCGTGAAAGTAGACGCACAGACTTTTTTAGAGTGTATAGAGTACAATCGGTCAGCAAAAAGGCGAATTTTAGATGTTAGCAGAAAGATCGTTTACATATACTAAAAACAGCAAGGGGCACCGAACACTTCCCTTGAATACACCGGACAATACACGAGAAAGAGGTAAATGGGAGTCGTTTACAACAGTATATTGTGTACGATCAAACATAATTCTTTTTTATCCAAGTGAATACTGAATTATGAATACGCAGTTGGCTTAGTTTTGGTAGCAGCCGTTGGTGGGGCACTTTATCGAACGCTTTAGAAAAATTATAAAGATCTCATTGGTCTGTAAGTTCTTATTAAGGTTACTATGAAGCTCATGAACGAAATGTATTAGCTGGGCATCACACGAATATGTCTTACGAAAGCCATGTTGATTTTCAGAAAGCAGATCATAATTTTCCAGATATTTTATGATAGAAGAGAAAATGACGTGCTCGAGTAATTTACATGAGATGCCGGGGAGAGGTATTGGGCGATAGTTAGATACAATATTACGATCACCACTTTTAAAGATAGGGATAACTTTACCAAATTTCCAGTCAGACGGAAGCTTGCCGACGTTAAGGGACTGCTGAAAAATAACGGTTAAAATTGGGATGAGATATGTTTTGTGTTTTTCCGCAATTTCGAATTTGTTTGGTCATCCCCGGAGCTAGCAGAAATCTCGAGATCTTTTAGAGCTTTCACTATACCCAAATATATTTCGATTGAAAGCATAGCAGAGAGAGAAAGATTACCTAGGAAAGGAATATTTTCATTGTTTTCTAATGTAAATACTGAGCTAAAGTAAGCATTTATTAGTGAGGCGCTTTCGCTATCTGATGCGGGAATTCTATTCATATTAGTTAGGTGGATGTATTTATGCTCTTTAGGACGAATGATCTCCCATAACTTATTACGTTTATTCTCTAAAATGTTAAGAAGTTCAAAGTTAACAAAAAAAATTATTTGCATTTTGCACTTCTCTTTTATCCTAATTTATATTTATATTAAAAATTTATATTAAAAGAAACTGTTCTTTGAGAGAAGTTTATATAAAAAGCACCATAAAACTGTTCAAGATATATGTTAATTGTACCATAGTCACCTTTATTATTACTTATTACAAAATAAACCTAGAAATTTTATCACTTTCCAAAATCTTTAAATACAGTAGCTTATTTTTAAAAAAATACTAGATTTATGTATGTTTACCTAACTACCACACCCCATGAAACACTGAACACGGTACAAAACACGTAGACATCATTCACGAGAAACAATTTATGCCAGAACTATAATTCGTTCTAAGTAGTGAATCATCCTAATATACAACGGTTAATTAGGATGATTTAACACCTTGGGACATCTGTTTAGCTCTGCAAAGTGAGAAATAAGGAGTTTCACCATTTTTATAGTGAATACATTTTGTTTTAGAGGTTCAGTAAGTGGCCTTAATGTAGAGTGCAATATGCTGATAATGTCATAAAATGACCATGTTTTTATGGACATCAGTGTCCCTTGTGCACAGTCATCCCTCTTGAAGTAAAAGCATTGCCTGGCGGCTAAAAGGTGTCTCGAAAGATCAATTGTTTTTATATATGTAGTGTGCATTGCTTCTGCCCTGTCTCTCCAACGTTTTTATATCCTTCTATACTATTTTTGTTTTTTTATCACCATTTACGTTGTGATAGTCCTCCCAATCCTCTTGGTGATCCACACCCACACTACCATATATCTTCCTCAGACATGAATGTTTATGCCTGGAAATAAATCGCAACTTGTGTAAGGTTATTTCAATGCAGATAATATTTACATAACTTTGAGGCCTTGGTTAATTGCGTTCAAGTTTCTTAAATTTATCAGAGTGAAAAATAGGTAAGGCTTGGTGGCGTTTTTAGCATGCTCATGCATTTAAAAAGGCTGTTAGAGAAGAAATCAGATAAACAGGGCGTTTCCCACCTTTTTCTCTTGAAAAAAAAAGGTTAATACATATTTTAAAACATAAATTATCAGATTCGCTTAATAGTTTCCGACTGCATATGTGTTCCCTCTAGGATGGTGGAAATGAAAATTCAAATAATTGCCAGTATGATCGACTAAGTGAACTTATATTTAAACTTTAATAGTTGCCGCGATTGCTTAATGCAGTTACTTTTTATTAGAAACAAAATAAACAACTTAAAGAAGAGGTCGATTGTAATTAAAGCAATGTTTTGGTTCCCCGGTGTGGCGAACACGCTGCTTCACTGGTGTCGAGCTTCCTCGCTTTGACCGACACGTGCACATTAAGCTTCACGGTGATGACAGCGCTCCAGGAGCGGTGGCTCAGAGGGGAGGCGGGGGGGGAGGCTTGGGTTGGCTCTATGTGCTCCGAAATATTGCTGACAGTTATACGTCAACCTTTTGCTACAGTTCGTTGTTAAACCGTAATATCAGTATCAATAAAAAATTAAACATATATTTTAAAAGCTATTTAGCTAGCCAAAGCTCCTGAAATTGAACTACGGAGCAGTGAACCTTCTGCTGGCAGCGTGATAAATTAACAAGCAAAAATGATTTTTATCAATGTACCAAAATAAAAAAAAATGTCTTGCATGAATGGCAAAGCAACTTTTTAAAAAGTATTGTAAGCATTACGTAAAGTTAATATGATAATATTTTTGCACGGTTTCTTTCGGTGTAATTACAAATGATGCTCAGGTTCAGGATAAGATATAAACATAACTAAGAACTTCGTGATGTCTACCTACTAAACTACATTTTTCTTCTTTTCTTCTAGTGTCTATGCACCACTTAATTGTGGCATAAATGCTCCAGACTATGCAGAGGTTGATACACACAACCTGACAACTTTCTACAAAAACGACGTGCCTTCAGACCCTGAGCCATATGCCACAACTACATTGATAAATTCTTCACTCCAGAAAAGCTTCAATGGTTCTGTGAGTGTGAAGCCACTGTTGTTCTCGGTGCAGAATTTGAGGAAATGTCCGCTAGTAATATGCTGTAAACGCAGTTGAACACATGTAAACTAAGCTTATCCCTTTATCCTCATTGTTTTCATAATAGTTGAAGACATTATAGTGATATCAAATTTAGTGTACTAACATTGGAGCTAATTTGAATTCATTAGAATTAGTTTTAAGAATTATTTTTTGCTTTTAATATATTAATAGATTTAAACATGGATGTCTGGACACTTCCAAAATTAAGGCGAAGCATCATGAAGACAAGGTATTTAACGTTTCCTATTTCCAGGCTAAAGACGGGTGCAGCGGTAACTCTGGTGAAGAAGGAGGCCGCTTATCGGACAAGAGTTTTGATTTTGAGTTGAAGAGATCAAACGAAGGTACATAAATTACCAGTCTCCCGCATAAAAACTAAGTAAGTGTTGTTCAAACCCTATTTTTTGCACAATAATTTTATAACAGAAGGCAATACACATCGAATGCTGGAATCTGAGAAGCTCACAAGTCCAATCAGTGGTTCTGGAAGCCACACAGCAAGTGAGAAATCTTTAAAAAATATGTTGATACAAGTACAAAAAATATATTTTCTATTGTGACCGAATTCCACTGTTTTGGTTTAGTTTTAATTTTTTTTCTTCTTCTTTTAACCCATAGATGATTATGGCATGCCCATAACGAAGAGCCGGCAAACATTATTCAGAGCAAATGGCCCCCTAAGGGCCCCATGATGAACTGGGCCGAGATTATTCCTCCACCTCCGGAGCAGCCTCCCAGCGATGCTGGTTCAGCGCCAAATACCCCCGCTTCACGTCGGGGAGGGTCTTCATACAGTAGGCAACTAAAGAGAAAGGTAGACACTCTTCATCATTTCCGTATCTTGGGGCGTTCATCACACAAAAAAGGGCAACGCTTGAAACGTTTGTGACATGTTTGCTGAATTACTATAACTCATAAAAATGAAAATAAAGTCTGCATATAATATTTCTAAACATAGCCCACCGGTTGGGGGCTAAATGGTGTGAAAAGGTGCAGTGGGCTATTGCTTGACGCGTTAATCTACCCTACCCCGAATGAGCTTAAAAGATGTATGACTTGGTTACTAATTCATTTATGCCTATGTCAGTTCCCAAGGCCTAGTCCTTCAAGTAAAAATAAATACAAAACATGGAATAGGCTTTTTTGGGGTGGGCTGTTTCTTAAGATATTAGAGTTTTCACAGGGTAAGCGTCTTTGAAAAAGCATATCCATTCAAAACAGAGTAATCTATTTACAGTCATTGAAGTATATATCTAATCAACCCGTATTTTGATTCCTTTCTGATATTTCTGCTTTTCTAATGTTAAAAATTTGGACAGGGTGAGGCAATTTTGATTTTTAATACAATGTCATCGACAAGATTAGTAGCTTGTTATATAATATGTCAACCTGTTCGTATAACTCACCGGCACAAACCGTATTAGTGTAGCTTTCGCGGTTTTGTTTTAACAAATATGTAAAACAAAATATGCCACCCTGCATACACACCGAGTGTTTCTGCGCATACTTTCAAAAGTCCCTACAAACAGTGTGGTCGAGAAATGTGCCAGCCATGGCAGACGTCAGGGGTTAAGAAAAACACAGAAACTACTAAACTAATTTCCTCACATTTTACTACTTAACCTCTTGAATATTGAAAATAAACGTAAGGCACCGATTAGAAACTTCCTGAGCGTCATCGAAAACTTCAAGATGAGTCAAATTTAGGAGGCCTTCAAGCATATGGGAAGAGTGAAGGTGTACTGAAGTTTGCCCTCGTGCAAGAGGCGGTAGGCTGGTGATGCGAAAGGGCACGTTAGAAAATTATTCAGGTTTTCGCATCGCCAGCCTTCCACCTCCTCTTCTGCACCAATGGGGTGCAGAAGGGAAGGTCGACCTTCGCCGTGCACCCTATGCACCTCACCATTTTCGCGTGATTGAAGACCCCCTAAAACTGACGGACCTAAGGGTTTTCGTTGTTGCTCAACAAGTTTCTAATTGAAGCCTTATGTTTTACTCGATAATTAAAAAATTAAATAAAAAAGTAATTATTTTTATAACTAGTGTTTCTTTATTTTTCAGACCCTGACGTCTGCAATGGCTGACACTTTGTTCCCGCAAATTTTGTTTTCCTTATTCAACTTATTGGTAGGGATTTTTGAATGTATTCACAGGAACGCCCCAGTCTATTTCTACAATAATACACCTTATATTCCTTTAATAGCTTCCCCTATCCTAACTCTTACACGGTCAAGTAATCTTTCAGTGCTATGGGTTTATACTCACAGCCTTCACTTTTAATAAGGTGGAAGTGAGTTCCAATTTAGTACTACGATTAAGACAAACACAGATTGCCTGAGGGAAAACATGTTCCCTATTTTTTCAGTCACCCATATAACTTACTGCTATTTACCTGGAAGCGTAGGAAAATGTTATAATACCGCGATTCCTACGATTAAGATGGCTTGCTTTCAAGTTTATGTATTGATGCACTCTGATTTCCTTCTGCAGCTACTCTCGGGCTCCTCCCAGGCCTCCCCAAGTAGTGCGAGGGTGGTACACGGAGCCCCCAGGTTCATAGCTCCATCCCCAAGGGCTAGTCTTGACAAATTAAACCACAACCTCGGGACCTGCTATGCAGACGCCATCACGGGCGCCCTTTTCACCTCGAGAGATCTCAGGCCGCTGCTGAGGCCACCGCAGCAGCCACAGATGCAGACGCAACCATCGCCCTTCTGCCAGCCTCTCATGGACAGAGGGGTGCAGTCGTCCCTCCCGTCACTAGTCAGCGAGTCGCACTCCTTTTCACCTTCCCTTGAGCTGTCTGGCCCGCACCTCGCGACGCTTCAAGGTCAGTTGGTATAGCAGATAAATTAATTTGCAGTTATAATAAACTTTGTTTCATCCCATGGCCTGAGAAAAGGATTATCTTTAGTCAGACATGTAGCTTGGTTATATGCCGCAAAGTTTACATATTCTGTCCATAATTGTTTTTTTCTTGCATAAGAACCATCTTTAGGTAATTCCAGTATTTATCATAGCAAAATGTACTATGTTCAGTATAAGTTAATTAGGATTTGGTTTAGGCATACCCATTCTATACCATAAAACATCGAGCGAGCACTTACCAAAACTTCGGAGAGAATCGTAAAAAGCTGGACAATAAGCACTTGCTAAGTTCAAGAGAAAAAAAAGAGACATAAGAGGGCAGATTTTCGCGATTCTCAGTGTCGTCACTTGCCGATTCCAGCGAATCAGGGCTAGGCTAACCTAGGTGACGTAAAACTTAAACGGCGCACCACCACCACCACCACCACGCTTCTCACGGGGGTGCTTTTAAAAAGGAGCTGAGGAGGAGGAGCATTTTGGTTAGGTAAATGGTATCGAAGGTGTCGGGTGGATGCTTTATATGCCTCCTGCTTAGTCTTCAAAGACTTCAGACAAGTGGTCACATTGTGTCGTTGGTGCAGGCTCAATATTTTATGGCATTTCACTGCAATATCCGTTTAGATATATCTGTGTAGTGACAGCGGTGGTGTTCTGTCCGTCTTTCTAAGAGCATGATCCTAATATAATCTAAAAGAAAAAGTTTGTTATCTGAAGTTAAACAACAAAAAGCACATTCCGTTATGTACAAGTAATTTCCACCTACAATCGACGTCTACTCATAGGAACAAAATCCCCAATCGCCTCTCTGCTGCCCCGCATTCACGACAAGTCGCGCCTTTCTCCTTACAGTTGTTCTATCCCTGCTTCAACCTAGAGGGTGCTTGATGTCTGAGTGTGTTACCATGAAGCCTGCACTGCAGACTCACATGATACATGTTTACATGATATGCACCAATGACCCCGTGCCTAGTCATAGTGCCACCTCCAAATTACCCCACAGACAAGACACTGTCATAGTATCTGAAAACAGGCAGTGTCTCGAGATAATTAATCACAGTTTTGGCATCCCAAGTACTTTGTGTATGAAAATAAGATCGCTTCTAAAAACCAAAAGAAAATTCAAAAACAAATATTTCATATATTAAACGCATCTGAAGATATGACACATTTATGGAATCAACTCTTCTTCATCTTCTATGGGCGCAGCATCGTCACTGATATTTATGCAAAGTCAACTTAGTCAAACCTATCCTTCTGTTGAACCAGGAAATATTTATCATCCCCTGAATGGAGAGTCGGATGCAGAAAATATTTCACGGCCACGGTCCCTTGAGTCCAGTGTGGCTGGAGACACAGACTATGCACCGAGTCATGGTAAGCTAGACACGCTGTGCTCACTTCAAGCAATACAAGTAATTATTTTAAAATAATCCAAGTTTAAGACGTTTAGTCACTTTTAGAACGAAATGCCAATAATATTTAGCATGTCTTCTTGACATGCAATATGCGTGTTGATTTCGTGTTAGAATTCCGCATAGGTAAAGCAAATACGGTGATGTATGGGTCTCAGCATGCATTTGGTAAAAGTGTAATTGAAATTATGCTAGCATAAAATAATGTAAGGTTCATTGCCCCCTACACAAGCTAATACGTGTTTCTTTCTTGGCAGAAAGAAATAGTGATTGTAAATTTGTCAATTGCTTTATGACAAAAATATTGTAGTTCCGTGATAGAACTTTCAGGTGGCTACATGTACATTATTTGAGAAAACCTGTCTGAAATTTCAGTCTGATTATTCACTGCGGTGTTAAGTATATGTGTCTAAAACACACCGTTCAGGATTTTCACACCGCCTATACTACCTATGTGCACGGTTACAAGCTTACAAGCTTACTTCAATTGTTCCTAAAGAAAAATGCTCCGATAGAATTGCTACAAGCATTCATGAAAAAAATTATATTACAACCCTGTTCTGCATTTTCTAAAAACGGAACATATTCTACTCAATGTTAAAAAATTATTTCTCATTTAAGCATACAGCAGTAATACTACTTCTGTAAATTTTTGTTTTCGTGGCCTAAATTTTTGCATATCCAGCATAGAATGTTTGATGTCCTTAAAGTTTGTGCATAAAAAAGCTCGAATTTGTGGACTGAAACCGAATATTTAATGAACCTAATTTTGTACATTGAGAAGGCCCATATTTCGGTCTGTTACAAGGACATATTCCGCAACAAGACATTCCTTGCTCTAATTCGCCTTGACGAGCCGTGATTGTGTAGGGTGGTAATCTATAATTTCTTGAAATATACCACACAATCGTGAAAAGCCAGCTATTAACGTAACTACACTTCTGTGCATCTTTAATAAACCTGTATTTCTTCATATGGGAACTGTATTTTTAATTAAAAGCTCACAAGGGTGTAGGGGTTTACAGGGTTGGCTTTGTTGGTCCTTTTGGTGCCTTAGTTAACGAAATCAAACGTTTCTGACATTGGATGTTGGGCGCCAAGTTCTTGTTGCTAGGAAACAACAGGATCTAAATTCTAATTTTTGGCTTCCTATATTTCTTGCAGTAACATCGTGGGAAAGCACAACAGAACACAGCAATAGCTCTTGTACAAGCGGCCGCTCCAGTGGTGCCAGTTCTTCCAATGACTCTGTCTACAATGAAGTAGATTTCGCCAGCGCTGTGGCTTTGGCTTGCACAAAATGCTGGCTTACAGGCCAGCGGGTCAATTATTTCCACAACTCGCTTAATAAACAGCTGCGATATAAAAACGGCACGAGAGAACTTGACAAAAGCTCGGTTAAAACAGCAACTGGATACTAACTGATGAATATCAGTGAGAGCTTTTGCTTCAAGTTTTCAAAGCATGCGTCAACACAGTCGGTCAAGATCTGCCGAGAGATTTTTTATGCCTACAGTGAGACATTCTATACGCTCTTTGATGATTTTTTTTTAAGAGAAGTGCATGACGTTTTTTTTTGTTATAAACGTCGTGATGAGTTAGTCCCGCTTCTTTTATAAGAGAGCTTGTTACAAGTTTAATTTGTGTGAGACTGTTCAGCTCATAAAGTCTCTTCGCAGAGATGTTTGGACCCTCCCTTGTGCATTATATTTTAATATTCCTCAAGCATGTGCAGATTTGCTTTATGAAAGAAGATTACAATTTATTCCGCCGAACGACTGCTCCTAGATATACCCCACTTTAACAAGGGAAACCCTTTGTAAGAACAAAAACAAAAAACATCGAGACAAAAAGGTATTTATTTACTAGTATCAATGCCATGCATCTTCATATCTCAGCAAGCAAAATGCAAATTCATGCCAGTCAATTACAGCAATCTCCAAAAGGGGCCAAGCTGATAGGGAAGCATGAAAATGGTTTTTCGGCAAGTCCTGCAGCGCAGAAGGCGTTTATATGAATGACTTTTATATCTTACTCGTCATTTGCTGAAAGTGCTTAGTCATACATGCGTTGTCTGCAAACAGGGCACAGATTATTTGAGTAAATCCATTAAAACCATTTCAAGACCACCAGTGAAATAATTTATAATATTTTGTGGCCTAAAAATAAAAGCAGAAAAAACCTGCGCAGTCCGAGTGTGCACAACCTTCACGAAATACGGAGGCATGCGGTTTAGAAAAGCTCGTTTTAGTGAACGCCGTTTTACCGACCCCGGTTTATCGAATCCCTTTATAGAGAACCCAGTTTAGAGAAAATGGCGATGAGCCTCTTTTTAGTAAATTCTGGCCGCCGCGAAGCGGCGTGTATGGGTAAATCAGGTGAGTTATCATTTTTGTAATGAGCCGCCGCAGACTGCCGCCGCGAAGCGGCTGGAGCGCAGTGGGGGCGTGGCTTAACACGCGCACCAGTGATACACGCAAGAAGTAGGAAAGCATTTTTTAAAAAGCGTCCCCTTTCCGATAAACGGCCTTTCTCTAAAATGAGGCTCTGCTTTCTCTAAACCGTGCTTCGATAAAACGTGCCCATTCTCTAAAACGTGCTTCGATGAAATGGCATTCGATCAACCGTAGTAAACCCCACAAAATAAACGTCAATAATACGCTATGATGCGCTGCTCTTCATAAATTGAAAGGTGTTAAAAATATTACGTTGTATAACAATAAAAAATTATAAGGGATCAACATAATCTAGAATACTTTATTCGATATTACAAAGAAATTAAAAAAAAAACAATAATTGAACATTACCTTCAGATATTTGTTCAAGTTTTCTGCAGTTGTTTTCTGGTACGAAAGTCAAATATTGGCATGCAATATTTTATATTTCCCCTTTTGATAGAAAATCCCCTTGAAGCTTCGGCAGTTACTGCGACAGATGCCACACGTAAAAACAAAGTGTAAATGACGTTTTGAAAGAAAAAGAGGGAAACAACGTTTAATGCTCTGGTAACAAAAGAGATATTAGTCAAAGGGTACAGTGACATATCTTTTATTATCAGTTTAATGTCATAGTGCTCTATTCAGGGGACCACGTGGAAAGAAGAAATAATCCCTTTCTTAATTCTCTGAGAGCATGATCGCAGGGATGAGGAGAGGGACACGATGAAAAGAGGGGGAAAAGAATCTCTTAGTATTGAGAACCGAGGCGAGCTTCCCTGGCTCAGTGTCCAGAACTCACGTAGACACTCTTAGGGCTAGAAAACCTGGGCCTCTACGGTGACTGTAAATTGGATCGTGAGGTGCAGGAATGTTGTTCACAGTGTTCACCAGCGCTTATAAATCACTGCCGGGAAACCTTGTGGCTGATTACCATGTGCTCGGATACTCCCAGACAAGACATGCAAGAAAATGTGCTTGAAACCCCTAACTCTTCTCCTAAGATGTCTGTGATTGTGCGGAATGAACGATAAGGAGTAGCACCTGCGTCGTGTCTTCAGAAAGCCCACGATCGCCGAGAATCTGCGAAAGACGATGTGCTTGTGTCTCCCTCGGGGAATTCACGACTACGAGCCCACCTCCTCGCCAAGGGGAGGCAACAGAAAAGCGGCACTTTGGAAGTTCTTCGTCTTCCGCCAAAACTTTGCGCTATGCAATAAACCTTTGTTAAGTTTGTATTCCTGTGTCTTGAGTCCTAACTGCGCCGGCGCCGCTCCTGAGTGTCGATCGATGGACGCCGACAGTCTTGCATTGCTATGTTGCGTGTGAGGTGGCACTCTCATCGCCATCAGCGCCTATTGCGCCTAGATTACATGCTCGATCTGAGTCGCGTGGTTTATGAACCCCGTTTGCAATACAAGCTGGAGGGAAGAGTCGAATGTTTTTTTTTATATATTCTGCAGGCGTCTCTGCAACCTCTTTAGACCTGACCCTGAGATGACGCAACACATACGAACTTGCGACCAATTCCCACAGGATGCTTCAGCCATTACATCTCAAACGCTCTTTATGGTTTGAGTTTCTGCTACTAAAGTCTAGGCTCTCTGCCAGCGCGTAACAGTCCGGTCACGCCATGCTCAGGGTGTTTGTTTTTTTCTTTTCTAATTGAAACTTGGAACAGTCGAGCGCCGGTGCGCGATTCCTCTGCTTCTGGGTGGTATGTTTTCAACAAAAAACTAGTAATTGAAAAAAAAACAAAAAAAAACATTACAGTCGAAGGCTAAACGTTTATTGACCTGTAGGTAGCGCCAGCACGCTGGGGTCATGGCCAATCAGGTGAACGGGACTCATTAATGCACCGAGCTGTTACGCCGACGGCGACGGCGACGGCGACGGTGGCGCCTCTCAAACCGGAAACGGGCGCCTAAAAGCTGTGCTCTAAACAATATTGCTTCTAAAAACCAAAAAATTATATACAAATATTTCATGTATCAAACGCATCTGAAGATATGGCAAATTTATGAAATCCATTCGTCTTCATCTTCTATGGATGCAGCATCGTCACTGCTATTTATGCAAAGTCAACTTAGTCAAATCAATCCTTCTGTTAAACCAGAAAATATTTATCATCCCCTGAATGGAGAGTCGGATGCAGAAAATATTTCACGGCCACGGTCCCTTGAGTCCAGTGTGGCTGGAGACACAGACTATGCACCGAGTCATGGTAAGTTAGACACGCTGTGCTCACTTCAAGCAATACAAATAAACATTTTAAAATAATCCAAGCTTAAGACGTTTACTCACTTTTAGCATGAAATATCAATAATCGTTAGCATGTCTTCTTGACGTGCAATATGCGTGCTGATTTCGTGTTAGTACTCCGCATAGGTAAAGCAAATACGGCAATGTATGGCTTTCAGCATTCATTTGGTAAAAGTATAATTGAAATTCTGCTAGCGTAGGATAATGTAAGGTTTCTTGCCCCTTACACCAGGTAATGCGTTTTTCTTTCTTGTCAGATAGAAATAATGCTTGTAAATCTGTCAATTGTTTTATAACCAAGATAAAGTAGTTTCTTGATAGAACTTTCAGGTGGCTACATAGACATTAACTGGAAAACCTGTCTGAAATTTCAGTCTGGTTATCCACTGCGGTGTTAAGTATATTTACCTAAAACACACCGTTCGGGATTTTGACCTCGCCTATATTACTTATGTGCACGGTTACAAGCTACCTTTATTCTTCCTAAATCAAAACGCTCCGATAGTATTGCTACAAGCATCCATGAAACATATTATAATACAACCGCGTTCTTTATTTACAAAAAAAAACGGAACATATTTTACTGGATATTATAGAATTATTTCTCATTTAAACATACAGCTGTAGTACGACTACTGTCCACTTTCTGTTTTCGTGGCCCACATTTTTGCATATCCAGCATAGAATGTTTGATTTCCTTAAGGGTGCCCTGCAATCATATTTAAGCGTCTACCTTTTTGCGGTTTCCACGTCTCTTGGGGTTCGGGCAGAGCCAGCGGGCACGGAGAGAGTAACTAAATATCAGTGCGTCATATTTTAACCGGACGACGCGGAAACCTCCTCCGCCGACGAGGGCGACCCGCGGTACCGAAAGCGCGCAAAATGTGACGTCTTAGGTCCTGGCTTTACTACTGGTCAGAGCCGCTAAAAGCTTTTTTTCAGTCGAGATAGAAAATATAAATGTCGCGAACCGTTTCAATTATGTATGAAAGTAGTTTTTGTTCAGTATTTTAGATCATAAAAGAAACAAATGCAGTTTATAAAGTACGGAAACAAGAAATGACCCGTCGACGTTCCCGCCACCAAGCGGCGGAAAAAACGGCGCATACTAGAAAGGTGCTAGTGGGATGAGGCGCCGGCGAACGGCGAGCGTAGAAAGGTCCCGGAGCGTAGAAAGGCCATTTGGCGGTATGGCAGCGCGAAGTGGCTCCCGTTCTGTACTGATCTTTACCCCGTGTTTGCTGTCGTTTGTGGCCGATGAAGTGTTATGCCGAAATAGTCTTTAATCGCGCAGAAAATGCAATGCGAGCCGCCCTGGCCGCCCGCTTCATACAGCCCATCCAACACACGGTTTAGTGGCGCCCTCTCGAGCCGTCGACACGGAGTGCGGCAGCCGTGAGCGCTCGATGAGCTCACTATTCCTCCTCTAGTTCACGGCCACTCAAGCCAGGACCTACGACGTCATGAAGGCGGTTATTTTTTGCTTGTTTTTGTAATTCTAATTTGCCTATAACTTTTAAAATAAAGCGAATTTTGTGAAAAGAAAAGTTTCATTAAGTTACTACGTTCAGTGCGCTTAGGTTCGGTGCAAATTAAAAACCAGTCAAAAGTTGTTGCAGGGCCCCTTTAAAGGGGCACTGACACATCAAAAGCCTTTTTTATTATTATCCGAAACGATTGCAAACGATGCCGGGACATTACCCTCAAAATTCTAAAATTGGGAATTCATTATTTGTGAAGTAAAAAACAATTTCCAAATGCCGAATTCGAAGTTACCGCGCGATCCGCGCCAGTGCACTGACGTCAAATTTTGTGGTCTCTAGCGAGTCGACTCTCCTCGGACCTCCGTCCAGGCTACAAAGCAAAGCGCCGTTGCCACCGCGACCCGAAGCGCCGGCGGACCGACCGGGAAAAAACGGTTTCTTCTCCCGACTTACCGATCATCCTCTGCTCGAGCGCCGCAAATTTTCCGACGCATGATACAAATCCAGGAAGCGACACCACACCGGACTCTGATTTTTGGTATCTCGAAAAGAGGGGCCGTAGTGCGTTCTCAATTGCCTTAAAAAAGTTGTCTTACGGTTGCCGTGATTAAATGTTATAAAAATGTCGTCTACAAAGCTTTTAAATGTCATGATTTCTGACGTCACCGATCAAAAAGAAGCAACGAGGTGAGCAGCGGGAGAGATAAACGCCAAAACAAAAAAGAGCGCAGGCGCGCGCGCAGAAGCCTTTTTTTTTCCGCAATGCGTTTTTTTTGTGTCTATGACTTTTTTTATTGTCTAAAACGATGCACGTTGTGTGCATCGTTTTAGACTGTAAAAAGAATACGACCTTTGGGGTGTCAGTGCCCCTTTAAAGGTTGTATATTGAAAAGCTCAAATTTCTGTACTGAAAGAAGAGATATTTAATGACCATTATTTTGTACATTGGGAAGGCCCATATTTCCGTCTGATCACAAGGACATGTTCCGCAACAAGACATTCCTTGCTCTATATTCGCCTTGACGAGCCGCGACTGTGTAGGGTGGTATCATAATGTCTTCAAATATACAAAGCAGTCGTGAAAAGCCAGCTATTAACGTTAACTCCGCTTCGTGTGCATCTTGAATAAACCTGTCGATTTCTTACATATGGGAATTGTATTGTTAATTAAAAGCTCACAAGGATGTATGGTTTTACAGGGTTGGCTTTGTTGGTCACTTTTGGTGCCTCAGCAAACGGAAGCAAGAGTTTGTGACGATGCATGTTTGACGCCAAGTTCTTGTTGCTAGGAAACAACAGGATTAAATGACATCTTAATTCTAATTTCTGGCTTCCAATTGTTCTTGTAGTACCATCGTGGGAAAGCACTACAGAACACAGCAACAGCTCTTGCACAAACGGCGGCTCCAGTGGTGCCAGTTCTTCCAATGACTCTGTCTACAATGAAGTTGATTTCGCCAGTGCTGTGGTTTTGGCTGCACAAAATGCTGGCCTAGAAGCCAGCGTGTCACTTGTTTCCACAGCTCGCTTAATAAGCAGCTACGATATAAAAACGGCACGTGAGAACTTGACAAAAGCTGTGTTAAAACAGCAACGGGATACAAACTGATGAATATCAGTGAGGGCTTTAGCTTCAAGTCCTCAAAGCATGTGTCAACACAGTCGGTCAAGAACTGCCAAGAGATTTTTAATGCCTGCAGTGAGACACTCTATACGCTCTTTGATGTTTTTTATAAAGAATAGTGCATGACGGTTTTTTGTTATGAACGTCTTGACGAGTTAGTCCGCTTCTATTGTAAGAGAGCTTGCTCCAAGTTTAATTGGTGTGAGCCTGTCTAGCTGATGAAGTCTCTTCGCAGAGATGTTTGGACCCTCCTTTGTGCATTAGGTTTTGATATTCCTCAAGCATGTGCAGATTTGCTTTATGAAAGAAGAGTACAATTTATGCTGCCGAATGACTGCTCCAAGATATGCCCCACGTTAATAAGGGAAATGCTTTCTGAGAAAAAAATAATCGACTCAAAGTGTTGATTATTTACTAGTATCAATGCCATGCATCTTCATATCTTAGCAGGCAAAATGCAAATTCATGCCAGTCAATCACAGCGATCTCCAAAAGGGGCCAAGCAAATAAGGAAGCATGAAAATGGTTTTTCTGGTTTTTCTGCAAGTCCTGCAGCGCAGACGGCGTTTATATGAAATATTTTTATATCTCACTCTTCATTTGTTGAAAGCACTTAGTCATACATGTGTTGTCTGTAAACAGGGCACACATTATTTGAGCAAATATTACAAAAATATTCCAAAAGTCACTAATAAAATAAATAATATTATTTTGCGGCCTAAAATATGAAAGCAGAGAAAACCTGCCGCAGTCCTAGTGTCCACCACCTCCACGAAATAAACGTCAATAATGCGCTTGGATATGTTACACCTCGTAATTTGAAAGCTGTCGAAAATATTACGCTGTATAACAGTAAATAATATAGGCATCAACAAAATCCAGAATATTTCATTAGTTATTACACAGTAATTAAAATTACAATAATTGAAGATTACCTTCAAATATTTGTTCAGGTTTTCTGCAGTTGTTTGCCGGCACGAAAGTCAATTATTGGCATGCAATATTTTATTTTTCTCCTTTTGATAGAAAATCCCATACAAGCTTCGGCAGTTATTGCGGCAGATGCCATACGTAAAAAAAAACAAGAAGTTTAAATGACGTTCTGAAGGAAAAAGAGGAAAACAACGTTTAACGTCTGGTAACAAAAGAGATATTAGTCAAAGGGTACAGTGACATATCTTTAATTATCAGTTTAATGTCATAGTGCTCTATTCAGGGGACCACGTGGAAAGAAGAAATAATCCCTTTCTTAATTCTCTGAGAGCATGCTCGCAGTCATGAAGAGAGAGATTCGGTGAAAAGAGGGGGGCAAGGATCTCTGAGTATTGAGAACCGAGGCGAGCTTCACCTGGCTCAGTGTCCAGAACTCACGTAGACACTCTTAGGGCTAGAGAACCTGGGTTTCTACGGTGACTGTGAACCGGATCGCGAGGTGCAGGAATGTGGCTCACAGTGTTCACCAACGCTTATAAGTCACTGTCGGGAAACCTGGCGGCGGATTACCGTGTGCTCGGATACTCCCAGACAAGACATGCAAGAAAATGTGCTTGAAACCCCAAACTCTTCTCCTAGATGTCTGTGATTGTGCGGAATGAACAATAAGGAGTAGCACCTGTGTCGTGTCTTCAGAAGGCCCACGATCGCCGAGAATCTGCGAAAGACGATGTGCTTGTGTCTCCCTCGGGGAATTCACGACTACGAGCCCACCTCCTCGCCAAGGGGAGGCAACAGAAAAGCGGCTCTTCGGAAGTTCTTCGTCTTCCGCCACAACTTTGCGCTATGCAATAAACCTTTGTTAAGTTTGTATTCCTGTGATTTTGTGTCCTAACTGCGCCGGCGCCGCTCCTGAGTGTCGATGGACGCCGACAGTCTTGCATTGCTATGTTGCGTGTGAGGTGGGACTCTCATCGCCATCAGCGCCTATTGCGCCTAGATTACATGCTCGATCTGAGTCGCGTGGTTTATGAACCCCGTTTGCAATGCAAGCTGGAGGGAAGAGTCGAATGTTTTTTTGTAATATTCTGCAGGCGTCTCTGCGCCCTCTTTAGTCCTGACCCTGAGACGACGCAACACATACGAACTTGCGACCAACCTCCACAGGAGGCTTCAGCCATCCCATCTCAAACGCTCTTTATGGTTTGAGTTTCTGCTACTAAAGTCTAGGCTCTCTGCCAGCGCGTAACAGTCCGGTCAAGCCATGCTCGGGATGTTTGTTTTTCTTTTCTAATTGGAACTTAGAACTGTCGAGGGCCGGTGCGCGATTCCTCTGCTTCTGGGTGGTATGTTTTCAACAAATAACTTTATTGACCTCGTAGTTAATAACGCCATCATGCTGGGGTCATGGCCAGTCAATATAGGGTCGGATCAATGAGCTCAGACAGTAGAAGCTCCACCTCCAGTGCAAGCTTTCTATCTTAAAAGACCGACGTGCATTTCGCACGTTCCAGTTTACCTTAATTCTTCCTTTCCCCTATCCTCTCCACCTATCAATTTTCCTTAACACGGCTCTTTTCGCCGCTAAGAAGAGGAGGGCGCTAAGAGGATTATATTAACTTCAGAAGACCGAGGTTTTAGTACGTCGGCCTCTAAGTAACACTTTGGCCTCCTATATTCAAATCACAATGGATGCAACAAGCCCGTGCTGGAGGTAGCGCTCCACCCAACAACGCTCTTTAGCAGCACGCACTCGCGAAAAGCGTCGAGTACCGCCGACAAAACTGCTGGCATAAGAGTGTGGCCCTACCTTGCGGCATTGCGATTCATTTGCACGCTCCCTTTGTAAATGAGATGCTAAAAGGTACCCTAAACGGGTGGTTATCATTTAAGCCCGTTCTCGTTAAAGCCTTCGCGCTTCTTTCTCCAAGAAAAAAGGTCAAATGCGGCAGTTCGAGCCTCAAAGTGTCGATGTTATGGCTTGGTCAACAGCATATCCCCGAAGAAGCTTCTTCGAGTAACCCCCCCCCCCCCTTGGAGCTGCCTAACATGCTCGCGCTCCCCCCCCCCCCCTCCCACACACACACGCACACACACACACACACGCATGCACGCACACACACACGCACGCACGCACGCACGCACGCACGCACGCACGCACACACGCACACACACGCACGCACGCACACACACACACACACACACACACACACACACACACACACACACACACACACACACACACACACACACACACACACACACACACACACCCTGCTTTGATCCCACGGTTTGGCCAATGGTTTCTGGAATACGTCCGTTCTGCCCTTGAAACACGCCGCGAAAATAAGGATCCGTTCGGTGTCTTTTTCAGAAATGGTCGCAGGCGCTGGGCAATAACAAGACCGAACTGCGCCTTTGTTTCGAAGCGCGACATTATAGGCGCCCATTTTTCCGGACTGCGGTAGGATGCCCTCGGGGTGGCTTCTTCCTCTCCACCACACTCTATATATTCTTAAAATGAACTGCAGCGGACGCTTCGAGCCGCCATAGTTAATCCTAGGCTGAGAACTTACCAGGTGCCTTCGGTCCGTAGTGCGAACGGGACCAAATGCGAATAGGCACAAATGCAAAAGAAAAAAGAAGAAAATTCAGTTTTGGAAGTTGTGATATGATTGACATGAAAAGGTTTAAATGAGAATGAATCGAAATAAGAAAGGGCGAAATCCGAACATGACGTCTTAAAACACACCCGCCAGCGAAACGCTTTCGCCAGTAGCTTTGATATTTCCAGACTTTTAGATTATACAGCGGGGACCTCATGGCGCCTTAGCCTCTAGAAGGAACTAAATAAATCGGCTGAATCCACCATTTGCTAAATTTTTGGCTCCAAATACTTTTGAAACGAAGCTGCGTAGGCGTCTCACAATCCAGCGCGAACGTTTTTTCCAGCATTCCGTTGGTTTCTTTGGGGTAAAGTGACCTAAGTTGAGCAACCGGATGATTGCTTTTGCGCCAGGCTGATCTTCTGCCACCAAGCCAACAAAGAAGCTTCTCCCCTTCTTCATGACCTTCATTGTTTCATCGAGTTTCCTACCAAGGTATTCTGGAACCAAGTCTCTCACGTATAACAACATTTTTTTCTCAATAGTGGTGGATTATATAATGCCGAGTTTCTAGTTTAAATATGGAAGAATGAGTTCACCAGAGTACAAGTTACCAAAGTAAAATCACCTCTCCCTTATGAGTCAATCCTAGTTGCAACATATCCTAGCTCGTGAGAAAATATCAAATAACATAGTACTGCCGCTGTTCACCAGGTTGGAACGAGTGAGTGGAGGGCACGATTTAAGATATACATACTGTATACACCGCGCGCATCGCAGCTGCCAGGTCGTGTCCTCTCCTCGCTTTGCTTGCAAGCGGCGTCATCAGAACGGCTCTTGGATTACTGGCTAGTGGTGGTCTGTAACTGTCCTAGGTTCCCATGCGCCTCTATGGAAAACACGCTTGTTTTTAAAGTCGTGTTCTGGGTCTGCCACGTCATGGTGAACCTGGCATTTGCCCTCCGCGCATCGCTATAACACAGCTTCGTCAATTGACCTTAGTTTACTGCCTCAACAGCGTCAAGAGCAGTTTCATGAACACAGTCAAGTTGAAAGATCTCTGACGCGATGTTCAAACCAGCGGCCTTTGTGGTCGAGGCAGACCCGCCGAGTGGAAAGCGCCCATGTGCCCGGTGCAATGGGAACGAGACACTTTTTGCTTTTGTTCGTTTTATTATTATTATTATTTTTTTTTTTTTGCTCTGCGCCGTTTAGTTGGCGGAGACGCTGACGGCGCTGCAGTGGCCGCTCGGGTGCGCGCCAATGAGACCCTTCCGGAAAATCCCACAAGGCTTCTCGTCAATCCTACATTGCATTGCGTGGCACGGTAAATTGTGGGGCCCTTCCGATGCACGCTCGGGACGGCTCGTAGGCTCCGTACCTCCTGGAAGTGGCCCCATTCCTTCGTTTTTACCACTGCGACTCCAGAACATAAAGAAAAAAAAGCGAAAACATCATAAAGCGGAATAGGCACTGTTTTGTTATTGTCCTGCTTTATTTGCTCTGAAATCGCGAAATGTTAAGAAAACATGCATCGCTCCTTCTAACTATTGGTACTCCTACCCGCGGCGTAGATCGAATTGCCATAGTGCGTCGTGCGAGATTTTGGAAACGTCAATTGGACTTTATCTAGTCGATCACGTTGCAGCGTTCGCCGTGCTGTGTGTCCTCAAAAAGTTTAT
Source organism: Ixodes ricinus (assembly GCA_037355805.1). Taxonomy (NCBI): domain Eukaryota; kingdom Metazoa; phylum Arthropoda; class Arachnida; order Ixodida; family Ixodidae; genus Ixodes; species Ixodes ricinus. The sequence goes on along the minus strand of JAZHYW010043714.1, from coordinate 37,142 downwards.
TACACCGCGGTGGCGGGTCAGACCGCCGTAGTCGTCCATGGGACCAATTCTACGCGTGGCGTCATCTACGGTCCACAATAAAAATTACGGTCGCACATTTTGTGATTTCGAGAACGTGTGCGCGAATGAGGATGGCTGCGCAAGCTTTTGTCATGCTGCACCATCTCACGGCAATTGTCAGAGATAGGAGCGATCCTTCGACAGACTTCCTCAGTGGCGAGCCGGCGCCGTTCAGACACACCTATCTCCTTACACCATGCAAAATAACTAACCACCTGCTTCATAGCGGTTTCTCGAGGAAACAATGGAGACAATTTTTTTTTCTAAAACATTCAGGTGGAACATTGTGAAAAAGAAGAGAATGACGTCATCAAGGTATTTTCTTAATCGTTGTTGCGCAACGATTAATTGTTGATGCGCAAAGAGATCTTTGCGCATCAACATGGTGACCTTCTTTAACAAACGCACCTTGGAGTTGAAATGAGAGTTCATTTGCCATATTAGATGTTGATCACTCACGTCGAGCGAACCGCGCTGACTACACCTAATCGTGGGAAACATTTACGCGCATTATTTCTTAGACGACACATTATGGCTATGGGAATTTGGCTGGAAAATGTATCATGAAAACAGAACAACGATCCGGCGTATAGCAAAGGCGCAATCTTCAGGAGAGCGGAACAAGCAAAGCTTACGTGCTCCTCGCATTTGCGGAGTGCAAAATTCACTTTGCATTTAGATGAATACGAGGCAAGCGGCTCCTTTGCACTGAATAATGACTTTCGTAGAAAGAGCGGAGGATTTTTTGAACGTGTCCTCTTGCATTAAAGGCGTTGAAAACCTTGTACAAGCTAAATGAAATATCGACGCACTTAGTTCTGCAATGTAAGTACTAGTTCATAATGGTGGAAACATGTGTTTTGTTTCGGAACAGTAATGGTTAGGCACTGTTGTCATTCCTTGATTCGTTAAGGAAGGTCGAAGCCATCTCATGCCACGATCGCGGCCTTCCGACATTTACAGTCCCTGATGTAAGCGGATCAAATTCTATCCCGCTGTGTCCGCACCCAGATTTTTGTGGCATGTTGAAATTTTCTGCGTAGTTTGGAATCATATTCATTTTTCAATCTAGCATTCCTGTTTTAGGGCGCAGCTCTTAGGCGCCCATTTCCGGCTTGAGCGGCGTCGGCGTAACCGCGCGGTGAATTATGGGTAAATTTCCCGCTTAAGCGGAAAATTGTCTCTGCTAAATGTAGCGGAAAATTTTCCCCGCTAAATTTAGCCGGAAAATTGCCTTGCTAAATCTAGCGGGAAAAATTTCCATTTAAATGTAGTTGAAAAAATTTTCTCGCTAAATTTAGTGGAAAATATTCCCGCTATATTTAGCGAAACAAAATACGGAAAAATTTCCCCGCTAAATTTAGTGGAAAAAATTCACTACTTTCAATACACTACTTATTTTCTGAATCCCCCAATTTCAGTAAATACCGCTCTTTTAGGAGAATTGGCTCAAGGAAGAAACTCGTAGAAACCAAGGGCGTAATTAAAAAGAGGGAAAATGGTCACAGTTAAAAGTAAGGTTAGCACTTCTCAAAGTAATTAGATTACTGCTGTGGTTACTGTAGAATACAAATAATGAAAGGATTACAAAACTACTCCAAAAAGTAATCTATTACATGTAATGTGATTAGCTGTAATCAGTATCGTAACAGTCTGCGATAAACACAAGGGGCAGTGTCCTGAAAAGGACGGAAGCGTAGATGAGTGAAGCCCTAAAGGTCATTCCATTAATTGCCTTCTGCATGCTGCCACCTTTGTTTACTGGGCTGCTGCACCCGTTCTAAACATGCGCAGTAGTTTTTTCCAGCAGAATACCAGACGACGGAAATGTACCTATAACCCAGTGACTCACCATTTTTTTGCCGCAATGTTAAGCACTAGAAAAGTGTATAATATCAAACTGTGGGGTTATAACCCACTTATTCGTCTTTTTTTCTGTAAAAAAAAACACATTGGTGCTGATTATTGGGTAGCCCTGGCATGTTTCCGGTTCCGATATATATTGGAAATTTTTACGCATCATTCTTTCACTATTAAAGTGAATTATGTGTAACAACTGTAAAAGCGACCATTTAAAAAAAATAACGCGTAGATTTAATCTCGTAAATATTGCGAAAGCCGCCGTCTATTTGGGAACCGGACGTATTTGAGGGCTTTTCGCACACTGCCGCAACTACGTTTCAACTCACGCGAGAACGAGCGAATATGGACACCCGAACTGTGCGTTATCTCACGGAAGATCTATACTGGCGGCACAGCAGCCAAGAAGCTGCTCAAATGCATAGCGCAAAATGATACAGCTCGAGCAAGATCGAAATCCCGGTTGGGCCGTTGAAGGTGCAGCAATTGTGGTGACCGCCCAATCCACACCACTCGCCACTTTTTCGCAAGAATGAGTCCAGGTGACTGCCGAAACCTCCGGCGATTAGATGACACAATCAGAAGTATATATAACGTTCACGGAATGGGGCCATTTAGGCAGTCACCCGTGTACCGTGGTGCGACGAGGAGGCAAATATTGTAGGGCGTCCGATAAGCAAAATTGCCGTGTTGTTTCCCGTCCAGTCGCCGTTCGGACAGATGAGCTAGCGGCCTCCCCTGCTTGGGAATGAATAATCAGAAATATGCTGTGTCGATAGTTCAGACGCGAAGAAACAGAATAATAGGGGTGCGTGTATTGTGACTCGAATAGACAAACTCTTAGTCTTTCATAGCCTTCACACCGCAGAGTTAAAGAAAACCCCGGATACCGGCAATCTTCGCAGTATTGAAATTCGAGATACCGCGGCGATTTTCGATTTTAAGTTTTATTGCACACCCCAACAAAGTACGTATTATTAACGACAGAACGGGCTTTGATACGATGAGGATGATGAAGGAATTGCTTTTTATAAGGAAGCTCGTTGGCTTTTTTGGGGAGTAGCAGAAGAGGAGAAAGGGGCGAAAATAGAAGCGCGTTCACAACCCGCAAGCGGCTGCCTCTCCCCGAGCTGGCTCGCTCGACACATAATTGCTAACGCAATTCAGAGTGTAACGTGGAGACTGTTGCCATCACGTGGCCTTTCCCTAGTCTCAGCAATGCATTTATTGATATTGCCTCTTTAGATTTTTTATGTTTGCCCCGACAATTTTATACATCGGTTTACTTTAAGTGCGAGTGAATCCGACACTACCAGCCGATAGGGCCGATCAAACAGCGTCAAAAGAGCTACGTCACAGCCTTTTCAAAGTCATTGTGCGTGTGCCATCACCTGCAAAACCAATCAAGCGCAGTGAATACGCTACAAGTTTGAGCTTACAGTTTGTGTAGGCCTGTGCTCGTACGAATCCTGACCTTTGACTACGCTTGGATTTAGGATGACACGAAGTGCAGTGACCGGCTCTCGACTTGATCCCACTTGTCGCGCGCAGATAGAAACCGCTGCTAAGTGAGCGTAACTACAAAAGCTAAAAAAAAGATAACGCAATAGAACAAAGCGACGGACAGCTAAGCATAGAAGTCGGGACATATCAATTAGTTTTCAGGTAGGGCTACAACGCGAGGGCAATATCGCGTCGAATAAAAAAAAATTATAAGGGTGAGCGCCTTACCAACCCTGTGTCAGAGCCCGCAAGGGGATAAAAGGAGAGAGAGAGAGAGAGAGAACGAGAAAGAGAGAAAGATAGAGAAACAGAAAAACTCATTCATGCCTGGAAATTGATTTGAGTCCTGCGGAGACCATTCTCGCAGAAACTTCGTTGCCGCTATTCATTGTGGCTGTAATAGAGCAGTGCATAAAATTCGGCTCTCTGTGCCGCTTCGGCTGTGAGCCCTCGTCTGGGTTTCAATCTTTCCAGCCCTTCTTGTCCTTTTTTACTCTTGGCTTCCTTATAACTTTTTTTTTATTCGTCCTTGATTGTGTTCATATTTTTCATTTTATTAAGCGCCCTGGAATCCTTCACAGAGAAGAAACAGGAGTTACGTGCTCGTATGACCGAATTCCGGGCAATGATGTTCTTGGGCCCTCCCTCCCCCCCCCCCTCCCTTCATCTAAAAATAAATAAATAGTGTGCGTAAAGAAAATCTAGGCAAAAACTTATAAAATAAAGAATACGAGAATATAATCCTGTGGAAAACAAGAAGAGGTCACTCAAGGTTCTTTTTTGTCTCTCCTGTAGATAAATCAGCGATTCAGTGATACATTAAAACATGTTGGCGTGGAGCACTGAGACCGAGTAAAATAAAACTGTAAGCGGGGAGGTTTAGTAAAAAAATAAAAACAAAAGCTAAAGCGAAGCTTGAGGCAGCGTCAAGTATTTTTTAACGATGCCTTCAGTGGGAGAACATTAGCTTTGCTTTTAAAAAATCCTAATTATGCTCTCAAGGGACTTAGTTTCAACGAATCCCGCATACTCGCTTAACCCAAGTAATTGGCCTACATACAATAACGTGCATGTTCCCATTTATTAATATAATTCAGTCTTATACGCGTTACTGAAAAGAGTAGGAGATTACAATTACAATAACTTCAATGAAAAATGTACCTAATTACAGTAATCAATTTCTGCGTTAAAACAATGATTAAAATTACCAGAAAGTAATTGTTTCCTTTTCACGTCACATGTTTAACTTTTTATAACAAAATCTAAATTGCATATGGGGCCTTTTTCGTCGCTAAATGAGGTCAGTGCAAAACACTGTCGTCTATGCCGCGGGAAACCCGGATCGTAACAACCCGTACACAAAAAGCGAGGCAATCTCGACAGCTCGACTGTCGAAACGTCGCTGAGCGCGTTGACACTCTAATCCTCCTGGTGTCTTTGTATATTTTTAGTTGTTTAGGAGAAAAAACTTGCTCAACGTTGGTCCAACCTAGACGAGTGGCGCAAGGGCAGATAGCGTGATTTTTTTTACGCAGAAAAAAAACCAACTCAATAATTCAGCTCTTTCAGAAACATATAATTGATTACTTTTAATTGATTAAAGGAACAGTAATTGCATTACAGCGAACGTAACCGCAGAACAAAAGTAATTGAAGTACGACGTACAGCGATAATGATAATAATTCCTGGAGAAGGGGAACAGGGGGACAAAGGACGAAAACATTTCTCTAAACACAGCTAGGTGACCGGTGCGCGACTGGAAAATCCACCTGGTGTATCGAACCAGGGACCTCTCTATTTCCAGTGGAGCGCTTTAATAACTGAGCTAACCAGGAGTTAAACGTACCTAGAGCAAATGTTTTATTTTTTCCTTTATATTTCAATATACTTAATTATCATCATAACCTTAAAATACAGGCTGTTCAGCCTCGTTGGTGTTAGACTGGTGGCATCTGTTAAAACCCGTTTGCTCTACTGACGTCTTACTCCTGGTTAGCTCAGTTGCTAGAACGCTCCACTAGAAATTCAGAGGTCCCTGGCTCGATACCAGGACCAGGCGGATCTTCTTCGGTCGCGCACCGGTCAACTAGTTGTGTTTAGAGATCCGTGTTCGCCCTTTGTCGACCTTGTTCCCCTTCTCCAGGGAATACTTTCGTGTTTCTTTGTCCAGCCCGCATGCACATGTGCATTATCATCATATTGAAGGCGTAAAAGAGTGCCAATAAAATGTAATTGATCACGAGTATTCGTTACTTATAAATCGTTAAATACGTCTTATATAAATACGCAAAAATATCGCCTTGTTGAAGGGTGAAGTTCAATCGTTTGCATTATTTAAAACCAGATCAGGTATTCAGATGAGAGCACTTACACCATTTCTCGATCATTCTGCCGGTACGACTGCTATGTTACTTAACTCCAACCTATCAATGGGCATACGGAGTTTTAAATGACCTTCCGAACACCGTTGGGATCCTAGCCGACGTGTCATTTTTCCTCGAAGGTTTGAATCGTCTTTCGAAGTAGCACTAAAAAGTGCTACTTCGTCAAGACTGCTACACGATTTTCATGGGTTTCATTTAATTGCACGTTTTGATAATTCGGGTTGCTGTTTTACGCTATTTGTACCATCTTGTGTTTTCTTTGTCTAAAACACCTGACGTGCTTGGGTGCATCGGTATTCCGAATACTGTCAATCGAATTCGAAGTGTTTTTTTAGAGCGCAGCTCTTAGGTGCCCGTTTCCGGGTTGAGCGGCGTCGGCGTCGGCGTCAGCTTGGCGTCGGCGTCGGCGTCGGCGCCAGCACAATTGCGCGTTGCATTATGGTATGTTTCCCCACTTAAGGAAACGGGGAAATTTCCCGCTAAATTTAGCGGAAAAATTTTTCCATTAAATTTAGCGTGTTTTTGCGAAATTTAGCGGGAAATTTTTCCACTAAGTTTAACGGCGACATTTCCCCGCTAAATTTAACAGGAAAATTTCCACGCTAGCCTTAGCGGATTGAGTTTCCTCTCTAACTTTAGCGGGGAAATTGACGTCACGTGACCGGAGCATCAATTAAGTTTCCCCGCTAAATTTAGCGGGGAAAATGACGGCACAACTTCGTGTCACATCACCCATGAACAAATTCAGCGGAAAGAGGACAGGAAGAGGAAAGGAGGAGGTGGAGTGAAGGAGGAGGAGGGGTTGGGAAGGGTACGGAGGAGGAGGAGGGGCATACCCTCCCCTCCTCCTCCTCAAGAGCTGCGCTCAAGTTTCGCATAACAGAGATTTGTAAACGTCTTTCATTTTATGCTTTGTTGAAACCTCCTTTTTGCGTTATGTCCGAGTTGGGCCTGTAAGGTAAGCTGACTTTGTTGCAATAAAACTGGCTGCTATTCGCCCTGTCCTGCAAATAAACGGCAGCGACAGTCGAGCAGCTGCCAGTCTGTTCCACACATTTGGACTGCCGTGTATATATTTACCACACTTACATTTCGCTAAATTTATGGTCAGGTGTTGATGTGAGACTGCGACGCCACGCGACATTATGGCGACACATGACATGTTCACATGAAACAACGGCGTCATATGACACAAAATTTCGCCTAAACTTAGCTGATAAACGTTAGCGCTTTATTTAGTGGGGGTTTACGTTGTTCTTTCACACTGTGACGTCACGTGACACTAATTTCCTGCCAATTTCAGCGCAGGAATTTTAGCGCTAAATTTAGTGGGTCGCGAACCACATACAAACACACTCAGGGAACTGCTGCGAAACCTTGTCGGAAACGACTATCATGGACAAAACGGTATCGATAACCAACTCCAAAACTAATCGAATGACCGATACGGGTATTCGATCCTTTCTTTGTGTATGCTCCTCAGGTACTGATAGTGATTTCCATACAATATTTACTTTAAATAATTTTATTTTTATGTTTATTCGGGTTTTCTTTTTATAGGCATGAGTTCATTTGTGCATTCAATTGTACCTTTAATATTCTGAAACAATACTTTCATAATATATTAAAATATAAGTTAATTCAAATAACTAAAATAGCATTTGAACAGATAAATAAGGAAATATTTGTGATAAGCATAGTAAATATAAAGCAAAATTTAAAACTCCCAAACTCTGGACGTGTGTTTTATATCCGCAATGTGTTTCATGTGAGTCAAACACAAGATATTTATCAAGAAAGTGTTTAAGCACCAGCTATTTAGAGATAAAGATGAGGACAATGACGATTTGTTCGAGAACCTACTTTTGTACAATTTGAAGATAATTCAGACATACTTACACTAGTAAAAGCTTTCCACTTTTGATCGAACCGTGTCTCTCAAACTGCCTCGCTTGGTCCGAAAGGCTTAGACTCAAGGAGAAACGGTAGCAGTGAAATAAGTTAGTACAATAAAAAATGTGGCAAGACCCTCCGAGAACATTCAGATTGTAGCTGTAATTTAAAAAGATGACTTTGAAAACTTCAGTTCAGTAACATATATACAAGCGTTCAAATCCACGACCGAAAAAGGAAAGGAAAGAATAATAGAGACTCGCCAAAACGGAGAGCCATTAGCCCATGCAAAAGTGACAAGAGGCGTCTGTTGGGCTTCGGCTTCACCGCTCTCAATAATCGACTCTCGGAACTCGCTGAATTGGTCCGTTTCCCGAAGAAGACGTGACGCCTGTCTTCAGCTCCTCCTCCGCATTTTTCTCCCGCTGCCTCTCCCGCGATGTCGCGGCCGACGCGCGACACGTCGTAAGTGTCTTCAGCAAGTCTTCCGTGAGTGAGAAATTACCCCTCCTCTCTCTCCTCGATAGCCCGTCCGAAGGAAGGCACGGCGCAGCCTGGAAACCCTGGCGCGACTCCGTGGCGCCTCGATTTTCTCGAGAGAAAAGACTGTTCTCTCTTTCTCTCGCTCTTCTCGACTCGGGCAGCGCGTTTGTCTCAGCCGTCATCGTATCCCTTCTCGATGCTCTTTAAAAGATTAAAAGATATTAGAAAAAAAAGTTCTAGAATGCAAAGTTGTTTCTTTAGCAACGAGCGTCTCGGAAGAGATGGTCTCGCCGTCACTTTTGAAAGGCGTGTGTTTCTCCTTCAAAATGGAGGGAAATTTCATCGCAGTATAAAATGTAACCCGAGGGAAAGCGGACGTTTCGAAACACAATCATGAATGGCAATGGAGAGGGAGAGAGAAACAAGAGAGGGGGAAACACAGAAAGGCGACCGAAGCATAAGTGGCTTGCACGACGCTTTGTCTTTGAAAACTTCGCTCTAAAGAGATTTCTCAAAATAGTTGAGTTCATTCCTCCGACGCCTTGTACTGCGCTGTATATTGTCATCTGTCCGAAGTCGTGGGCACTTCTGTTTTTTCGCGTTTTTTTTAAATAAAACAAACGAACAAAAATGGCGCCTACAAAGTGTTTGGTTCCAAAGAATGTAGACTTATTTTAAGGGCTTGGAGCATGGAGAACGAACGACAGGCTGTAAGTGGAGAAGGAAAAAATGGATGGAGAGAGAAATGCCCGAAACGAACATTACGTCGTACAAGATTGCAGCAAGCGTACTTTCCCGAAGCACGACGCCAGAAACAATAGAGGCGCCCGTGCTTCTCAATTTATAATTTTATTTTACGCTCGGCTCCTTTCCCGGAAACGACACGAAGAGCGTCGCCATTAAAAACAGTCATACGGGTCGATACAGCTCGGTGAAAAGAAGTTACGTCCAAGGGCAGCTAGATGTTTTTCCAAACTTGGTAACACTAAGGAAAGTGTTACGTCACGGAAAGCGTCACGCTATACTAAATGGCATGACGAATCTAAAAAAAACAAAAGTATTCCAAAGTGGAAAAGCTGTAGCTGAAAGCATAGTATGCACATATGGTCAAAAGAAAGCAGAAGGAATAAAACAAATAAACAATAAGGTTAATAATAAAAAAATTAGATGTTTTATAAATGAATAAAAATGAATACTTATTTCTAGCAACCAAGTAACAAGCGCCGTTTTATCTGTTTTATTGCGGCAGTAGTTTCTACAAAAGGTATTGATGTAGCTTTTGCTAATACTTACAAACGCATCGCTACCCTTCGGCGCTGGCGCCATTAATACAACCTTTGATGCGACGCTTCATTTCAGAAACGAACCTCGGAGGCACGGGTTTTTGAGGCCTACCTCACCAAAGAGTACAAGTTTTGCAGGAGAGGGAGGGTAGGGGCACAACATTTATATGGCTCAGCATTAGTGGAGGTTCACGGCGAGCGAGGGGAGAAATTGTTCCCGTCACCTTTTCTTAGTTATGAAAAGAAACTCATCACGAAGCTCTGCCCGAGGTACGCAAGCTGAGGCGTGTTTTCTCTGCAAATCTGGAAGAAAACGTTGGGAGGGGGAAGGGGGGGGTAATTGGATACGAACCGACAGAAAACTAACATGTCCAAACACGCCGCGGGCAAAGTTCATTTCAGAAGCTGAATGCTTCCGTTAATTCTAGTTTTTTTAATACTTTATTTTAGTGTCTAACTTGTTGTTTTCTTCCTTTCTGTAGGTTCGAAGCTGCAGAAAAAGGCCCTGTTGGAATGTTTCTAAGAAATGTTCTGGCTCTGTTAGCGACACAGCAGTAATTGGTATTGTGAAGGTTCGTGGTTCGTTTAAACGTGACCTTCGACAAATTGTTTCTATAATTCGATTATTGCTGGTTAACCTGAACTTCGCTTCCATATGCCATACAAAGTGTGTAAATGCCTCGGTCCTTCAACACCTTCTATGTGCGAAACGTTCGGGTGTTGCGCACATTGAACGAAAAACTTAAAATAAAATAATGGGATTCTTTTTGTTTCTGGGCAAATTAAACAGAAACTTTGTTGCCCGAAAAAGTAAGAACGGTTTCATGCCCGCATAATACTTCACATGGCATTGTGCGGTTTTATTCAATTAATGTTACAGTTCAACTTTACTAATACGCACGAGAACATGATGAATAATTAAAGGCTGCAGGAAGCGAATTATATTTGAATATTTTAAGTTTCAACTAAAGCGGAAGCATCATCAATCTAAAGAAATGGCTCATTACAATGCAACTTACACAATGTAAACTTGTTTCAGATAATTTTTTTTTGTTAGAGTTCACTCTAACAAAAAATATTATCTGAAACAAAAAAGACACAAGCATGCTTGTGTATTATTTTGAATTTATGTTTGGCTTTTATACACTGCGGATTGAGTTAGTCGAAAAAGGTAACTATAAGTACACAAACTCGCCTTACCATGATTACTTTACGTGATTCAAACACACAAAATGGGCAGAGTTCCGTTATGATGTTTTCGTTTATACGAGATATGCATCCTTGGTAACATCTGGAACGATGTAACGTGGTTCTACAAGCCAAAAGGGTTTGAGAATGCAAGGAGCATTTTGAGGCCGATTCGCATCGTGACATCTGTTCGTGGTTAATTGTAAGAGGAACTAAGGAACTATCTATTTCTACTGTTCTAACTGCTAAATAACTGCTAAAAAACTGCTAAAAAAATTAATACGGGGTTGGCGGTCAGCTCCTAGACACATACAAAATAAAAACATCAGCCGACAGAACACATGACTTATACTAGCCAAAGCAGGAATAACTTCTGAACGCTTAAAGGGAATGTCGATTTCATCTGGAAGGTAAATTACTCAATGTCGCAGTCACAATAGGGACACTCACCTTGCAGATCGCGTGCGAGTATATATCAAGGAATTTGAAACAATTCGCTTTCGGTATTGCATTTTAATTTGCTTACAGAATGTGTGTGTGGCTGAATACGCACAGCTTTTGCCTAGATGTAAGTTCAATAGGCGCGTAGTCGTGAAGTCATTGGTCGGTGTGCCATTTTATGAGTCGTATGCTTTTCAGTACGGAGCCCGCCGTGCAACAGCGCATTGCCCACAAATTGTATTCTTTAGGGAGAATTCACGTGACGTACTTCCTGGTCGAAACCTCGATGGACGCCATGTTAAAGAACTTTCACCATATTTCTGTCCACTAGCGGAAGCAGTATTTTCCAGCTGGCTCGAGTTCTTTCGCGTCGTGATTGACTGCACCAGTCAGAGTAGTCAGGAACAAAGAAGAGCACTGACTTGTGCTCACTGTACTCAGGTTTTATTTATACAGGTTTTTGTTCAAACTTAAGGCAAGCCGACGATAGAGAAGGCGGTCGTCTGCCAAAAATGGCCCCAGTATAAACCGCGGGGGTGACTACGAAAAGAGAAAATGCAAAGTAAGCATGAATTTATCCGACCCAAGTACCTCCACCATCATGATTACTGAGTTCTGTCGTCTACAGATGTACTCGCCATACTTGTGCATTTAACCAACACCAAGAACGACGATAATTACTACTTGTATGTATGCATACCAATGAGGGGAATAGGAGGATGCTTTTCATCAAAATAGCGAAACGCGGCTTACCGAAAGTGCAAAGGCGTTTCAGATTCTTTGCTCCTAGCCGCTCAGTTATTTCAGTTTGCGGACAACTGTCACGCCAAAGACGAGAGTACATAAAATCTGCGTTCTCAATGAGTCAGCCTTTTCTCCAGAACTGGGGTCGGTGTGCTTGCTCACCTTAAGTTCACGTTATGTCTGTGGGCCGCAAATCCGGTGTGCCGTCATTCCCTCTCTGCACGAGCAACAATCCTCACGTTGTATACTTGTCTTCTCAAACACATACTTCACATCCCAAAATCCGTCCACCGAATCCGGATTTCGCGCTCCCGCGCGGGGCCCGGATTCGGATTAATGTAGAAGCAGGCTCTGCTTCTACATTAAAAAAATATATATATATATGGTTTTCATTTTTTTTTCTTTTCTTTTTTTATGTCTTGGGTTTATTTTTTTTATTTTTTTTTCACCCAAAGTTGCAGCCTTTTCATCGTCCAAATAATTCACTAGCTCTTTCTTCTTTCTCACTTCCGTCAACTATTTCTTACGGATTCAAGGCACCGACTTTTTCTCAGTTGCTATGGCACCGAATCATTTTATGTGCATGCACCCAGGGCAGTTTTGCGGTTCCCAATGATGATAGAAAATGTGCTGAAAAAGGTCTCCCGGTCTTATCCACCCGAAGATGAACCTGAGCATTGGTTCGGTCTGCTGCGCTGTCCTAAGGTATTTAAAGGCCTGCCAACGAAGACAAACTTTTGCTCATAAAAAGGACAGACCGACAGAACCGGCAGGATAAACCGAGATTATTCTTTCCCTTTTTCGTTCTTTCATCCCACCTCAGCTCTCGTTTCGATAGCCTCGCCTGTTTCTGCGGAGAGGAAACGGGTTTCCTGTCTTCGGTCGTGGCAAAATTATCGTTTCGTAGCTGTACGAGCGTACATGTCCTGCAGGCAATCGGCTTGTCCTCCCCAACTTAGGAAGAAGAAGCCTTCCACACCGAAAAAGAGAAGCCGAGGTAGGGAAGGAAACCGAGCGTTAGCCACACGTGTGGTGCCAATAGCAGCGGTTCAGACAGCAGAAGAGAGAGGGATAGGAGGTCTTGGGATAGACTCCTTTTCGAAAACCATTATTGTGCTCGTAGAGCCAGAATCTGAAAACATGGGCTCTAACGCTCGTGCTGGCTCTGCCTTGCTTTTTTGTCCCCAATCTTCTTGCTGCTATCCCTCTGTTCTTCGTATACGGGCGATATGGAAAAGGAAGGAAGGAAAAGGACCACTACTGGGCGGTTCGTTTGTTTCTGTTGTTGTATCCTGGTGGTGAAGGTGGCATTCATCGCGGCTGCTCTGATTGTAGCTGTCTTGGTCGCTCGCGTCCCAGCGGCAGATTAATGGTTCGACCGGAGACGGGGTTTGATCTGCACTGTCATTATCGGGCGGAAAGTGGGTCTGTCTTTCTTTTATTTTGGCTTTCTTTCCTGACGAGGAATTCCAGTGTTTCGTCCTTACGCACTCCTCCTCATCGGATCAGGCGTGGAGGGATAGATCCGCTTGGCGATGGCGAGTGTATCAAGCTCTGTCTAACTTTGTGTGTGCGTGACTGCGTCAGATTATTGGCTCGGTTTTCACGCTTTCGGTTTCCTTGTTCTATATATGGAATATTATGTCCTTTATTCTCTCTTGTTTCTGTTCACGGCGGAAAAATCTATACCATGGGAGCAGTTGAAAGCGCTTTCGGAAATTGATCGTGAAATCTGAGATAAGAATTATTTTCTTTGGTTCATACCATCATGTAAATGGGGAAGTATACTTATAGTAAAACACTCGGTATTCATTGACTGCTGCAGACTACGAATTTCAGGTGAGACGTGGGTAGAAAGAGCGGATGTGATTTAACAGAACACATAAATTCAGTCTTTGTTCCTTGCACGTATTAAATTTATTTTAATTAAATTTCACTTATTGCGTTCTCAGGAACCGAACGCATTACACAGGAAGAGAGCAGGGACCTACAATAACAATAGTGCAAATTTCGGGCTAGGCATATTTAGCAAGAATATTATTTTTAATGGCAGTTCTAAAGGTATCGAAGTCCGTGATGGTGACAATTGCCCTGGGAATGTGGTTGGATGGGTTTCAATCCAAAAATGAGAGTGGCTTGTCGGGGTCCCATGCAGAATGTGCATATTCTAACTTTGAATGGATTATGGATTTTGAAAGGAATAACTTTAGTGAAACAGATGCCAAGGAAAAATACATATACGGTAACCTAGCAGATGTTGCTTACAGAAATATTGTGAACAAACTTGAGTTAATATATCCTGGAAGCTGAGTGTCGCACCGCCTCCTGAACGCCTGTACAGCGCGAACCCGCATTTTCTTCTATGCGTTTTTTGTTTCTACATTTGTTGCGCAGAGTTTTAGCGCTTTCATTTGTATTCAGAGAGTCGAGTATATTCGTTACTTTTATATATATTTTTATACGTTGCGGTGAGTATCTTGTGAAAAAGAACACCTTATACATAAGTTGATACTTGTTTAGTTGTTGAAAGATAAGAACTTAAAAGAGCCTAAAAGATCGACGAGCTTTTGGCAATTGTCGTCGATGATATCTGTGATTCGCGCTCAAGCACGAACTATAAAAGATAGACCATTCACACTTGTTAGGCTAACCTATGCATATTTTGGCAAGACAGCGTTTACATTTAATTTTATTATTTATTATTTCGAATTTTCAAGACAATCCTCAAACAGGCCTCTGCGGTCAAGTTTGCTCAAAACTTCCATTTTGTTCCGAGTAGAATTATCGTATTATCACGTCAAAATTGATGACACGTATACTAGACATAATTTCTTCCGTTCAATAGAAAAATATTAAATTTTATTTTATTTCTGTGTTTCAAATTATTTTGATGAGTTTTCGTAGTCGGGATATATCATATAAGTTGTAAGGAGTAAATGCTTACTGTCAGAGCGCGGAGCATGTGCCATTTAGGTTCCTTGAACCTCATTTCCGAGGTGAACCCAACAAAAACTTTACTTCCTGCTTTTTGTTGGTTTGTTAGTTAAAGATATTGACATATCCGCGATGGGTACGTGATGCGAAAGGCAGGGTAGTTCAGATCCATCATGTTTCCCATTTACGCAGGGCATGCGACTCTGAGTTCTCTATCTTGAGAACCTAGCGGGTATATGCCGCGCGCAGCTGGGGGCTGGGTACTGCTGTGAAACTCATTACAAACTAGACGAAAGTTGGAGGCGGTTCTTTTGACGAGTTGCACAATGAGAGGCTATATATCTTCTAAATCAGTGTTCTGAGCCGCAAGATGCGTGTGTATGTTTACCATAGCTACGCAACCCTCTTTGTCTTTGGGCGATCAGTATTTAGGTTCTGCTTAATAAACCATTTTCAGAATTAGTTGCTGGAAGAGATTAACTAAACGTGCCTGGCATTCAAACGAAAGCCATGCCCTTCGTCTGAAAGAACGACAACGTTGGAAAAGCTCGCTTTAAGAGGAAGGCCATACTCCTATTGAGAGATATTGAACCGCTCTGCTGCGAGACTTAACTTTTATATAATGATATAGAACGACAAGAAATATAAATGATAAGAATAACAATAAGGGTCTTTTTTTAAATATAAATAAATTTTAGGACAGAGTGTTTCAAGTTTTGGGAGCTACTTCTTGTCGGAAACGAAATCCACTTGTCACAGTTCATAGTTTCTGAGGTGTTGCGTGTTTAGTAATCATGATCTCCGCGAGGCTGCCATTAAAAGCAATTTAAAGGCGTTTGTTCGCAGCCTTTCCAATCCCAATAAATGGAAAAGCCGAGGCACCTAAACTTGGAATTACGCATTCGCCGGTCTTATATTTAAGGATTTTCTTTTGCTCACAAATTTTTGTTTTGGAGTCGACGCCAGCATTTATTGTCATTTGTTTTTTTTATCTTCACAAACAGTTTTTTTAACTACCCCAACTAAGATCATTTTTTTAGATTACCCAGGTTTTACTCTAATAGACGTACTATTTAAAATTTCTAAATTAATATAGCTATTGAGAAAACAACAAATGAAGGCTATTGCAAAACCAACATTCAAATTTTCACGCGTTCTCCGCTAGTTGACATCGCCTGTTGTATAACTTGGAGGTCGAACAGGCAGTCTGAAAAACACAGCACCATTACTAAGGCGTCAATCATTGCATCATTACTAAGGCGTCAAGCTGTTCATGAGCACAGAAAATAAACAAATGAATGAATGAATGAATGAATGAATGAATGAATGAATGAATAAACAGTATTTTGCATTTTATTTTATGTTTTTGCTTAGAAGAGCTTTCCCATCTTTCACTTCACATCATCCAATGTCTTCTAACCCATCGGGAAAGAGCTGCCCCATAGTACAACATCTGACGCGACATTTTCAGTATCGCCTGTGGAGCATTTCAGTCATTTAAACGACAATTCATAATTCTATAACTTCGAAAAAAATATTTTGTGCAATTTGTATAATTTTCTTTACCAATTCGGATGTGAATATTAATATGTCAACCGAATTTTGAGGCAAATAAGTGACTCTAAAAAGTTTGCCCTTAAGCAAACATGTAATTGAGGCAGTTACATGCCAGATCTAAACAGTGTGATTTAAGAACATGTTGAATGTTTCCATAAAACTTTTAGGAATTGTATTATACCTTTCACGTTTTTGGGATGCGATATGCTTCGCTTGCTCCGTGCACAGAAGGGTCAGTTTGGTGAATCTGCCCTGTAAACGTTAATTTCATAAAAAAGTACAACTGCCTTTTCTAGATGAAATTAAAAACATTTTATGAACACTGGGGAAAAACTAGAAGTCACATATGTTTATTCAGATTGTTAATTATTATTTTTTGTTGAAATGTGCATCAAATAGTTGGAAGTGGTGATGAAAGACTTTGTGGCGGTCCCTCTCACAAAGTCAGTACACGAAAAGTACTCTTTGTGTTACTATATTGACTACTAAATGATCAAAACATCTTGGTCATAGTGTTCTATGAGCACCACGGTTGTTGGTGACAGGTTAACAGTTTAGTGCAAGCTCCTCCCACCTCTTTCTCCTTTGACAGAGCGAACGGTGGAGACGAGGTCGCCCCCTCTCCAGCGTTCGCTCTGTTAAAGTAGAAAGAGATAGGAGGAGCTTCCACTCTACTCTTAACCGATCACCCGCTATATCCCAATTCACTTTTCGAGAAACTAGGGAGTTTTAGTAGACCGTGTTTCCTCCTCCGCTAGCCCTCGCGCTACGAAGAAACCGCCACTGCGCCTGCGCGCCGATGGCCTTGGCTGTAGAGTTCCGGGTAGCGGAGGTGCTTAGCGGAGGGGGAAACACGGTCTACTAAAACTCGCTACTGTCTGTAGGTGGTTTGCAGAAGACGATAACACCATGCCCCTTTATAAAAAAAGGAGAAAGTTCTACCCCAGAATTGTGTTGCTCGTTTTTATCTTACTTGTTCTTTTTCTTTTTTTGCTCGTAAAGTGGTGGCAAAGACGTTCCTTACACACGATTCACTTCGCAAAGAAGATGACTCAGAGCGGTATTTATATTTCGATTTTATTTAAGGTACCACTTTTTTCAGTATTTAAGAACGACTAACTGGTCATAATAAAATCGTAACATTAAATCTGCGTCCGAAATATACGAAACAACATATACACTCAAACATTTTAAAGACGTATCGTAAATACTTGTTTTTAGGATACCATCTGTCCCCTATAGTCTTTGCGTATTTAAGTCTTTAAACGTACCAAACACCAAAAAGTCGAAAATAATGCTGATCGTCATATTTCAAAATTTTGGGCCAAACAATGCTGAATATCTTATTATACGTATATCTAAAATTTCTTATTTTTTATATATAAAGTCATTGCACAAAGCTACATTGACTTAAATATAAAAAAATCCAAATTTACAATAATTAACTAGTTTGATAGAATAATACGCTCTACTAGATTTGCCTACAAAATATAAACTATCAGGGATATTTTGTTTTTACTAATGGCACCCTGAATGTAGTCGAAAACGTTTCCATAGATAACACGCTCGACAAACACTATGACATAAAAACTGACCAGCAACATAAAATCATTACATTATTCAAAACGAGAATCCACTAAATATTTTTTTGTCTTTTTCGTTTTTTTTAAACCTTGTTAGGCGTAATTTTAGTTTGAAAACTGCATGTAACCGAGAGCATTTCGTGGAAAAACCAAAGGGAGAAAGTTAGTAATCAGCGTAAATTGGGCCAATTGGCCCAATTATCAGAGCGAGACCGGTCGTTGCTGCCTTTGACGCGACCGTACGCGCCATTAACTCGGCCTTAAAATGCGACAGGAAACTCGGTTTACTTTTCCATGACACCCAATTTATGCTCACAGCGTGCGCTGAAAATTAATCACGTGCACAATTAGCAGGCGAGATAACACCGAGTGAACCACGCGCTGGCGCAACAATACTTGGCCGATAAAACGTCATTAACGTTTAGAAAACACCCATAGAGAATGGGTCGTCACGATGACCTATGTTGAAAAACTTAAAACGCGAAGTCCAATACATTGTAGAACCAGATATAATAGATATATTTTGGATAAATTGGTTGTCATAGAAAGAACGCCGGATGTACTACATATAATATACAGGATGCTATGTTTTAGGCTTTAGAGATGGTTCTAAAGAAAGCTGTGAAAGCTACACTGACACCTTCTGTGCGGATGAGTTATATGGCCAGAGGGACAGATTATAGGGAGCTAATCGTCACACTAAGTCGAACGACTTACTACAATTTGGCGGTTAACTTTATAATTAGTGATATAAACGTAGGGTGTCAATTAGAATCCAGCTGAGCGTCATCGAAAGCAACGAAACCAGTAATTAATAAAAAAAGGTCTTGGAGGGCGAAGGAAGTTTCCTTGTGCGCTAAACGTTAACACTCGTGCTACAGGCTCAAATCTGGCGGTATGAAAATGTGGATGATAATCTTATCACACGCGTTTTCGCGCCGCCATTGACAAGTGTTGCCGTGAAAACAAAGGAAAAAAGTTAAATGGGCCTATTTTCAAGTTATGTTGCTGTGTTTCCTTCTCTTCAACAAAGAGCGCAATGAAGCTCTGTTACGTTAGGGTTCTCAAGCCCAAATTTTTCCAATCCGAGATAAATACTAAACTAATCATCGCAAAAAAAAAGAGACAGAAGGTTGTGCAATCATTTAAAATTAACGTCTGAAATGTCTATTGTCAGTCTTTGGCTGCAAGTCTCCAAAGAAACAAAAAGGCGCAAAATCTGCTCGATTTAAAACCTTGCTGCAATCTGAGAATTCCGCATCAACCCAATGGTCTTCGCTGAGGCTCTATAGAGCCGATTGCACACGGGGAGTGCCGCCTCTCAGAACTTAGAGTGAGCTCGCAGGGATTGCTCGTACTCGCAGAAAGACTCAGGGAAAGCCCCCGGCTCACGCAATGTGACACCATATTGGAGACGTTAACCTTGGGAACGATGCTCGCAACTGCAATCTTTCTGTTATCGCGAGCGCGAGAAACACTAGTTTTCAAGTCCGACATGTCCAAACGTTTCCAATAAATCCGTTTTCTTCAAAGCCCACTTCCAAACGCATCGAAATACAGTAAATAACATAAATGATATTTAAATGAAACACACACACACACACTCACGCGCCACAACACACGCACACACACACACACACACACACACACACACACACACACACGCACACACACACACACACACACACACACTCACACACACACACACACACACACACACACACACACACACACGCACGCACGCGCGCACACATACACACGCACGCACGCACACACACACACACACGCACGCACACACACACACACACACACACACACACACACACACACACGCACACACACACACACACGCACACGCACACACACACACACACACACACACATACACACACACTACACACACACGCACGCACGCACGCACGCACGCACGCACGCACGCACGCACGCACGCACGCGCGCGCGTGCTTGAAGCCGGGTTTGAGAGCAGGAATTTAAGCCCGCACACTTACGTGTATTCACTTCACCCATGACAAGTAATACGCGATTCACAGTGATATTGAATATGCAATGGTGCGTATTTTTTTATTCCTTCTTATTATAGTATATTTTTTACTTGCACGTTTTGTTAACTTGTTTTATTACATTTTCTTTCCTTTTTTTCCCGCGTTCGTTTCTTGTTTAACTGTTTTCGGTAGAAACAAAATTTCCGGAGGCTGCTTCTGGAGTAAGATCGTTCTCTGCGCGCGTCTATAAATAGATACCTCTGGAATAATGTGCCCTGTGGAAGTGACTCGTCTTCGACTACTCGTATATCGGATTGTGAAGGGGAAGAGTAAAGGGTGAAGTGAAGGAAAGGGGGAGTGACGGCGAAACGCTGTGACCCCGCCTGCTTGGGCCGAGAGTAAAGCGAAGGCTCTTCTCCGAAGTGCCATGCTGCTTTCTCTGCACGCGTCTTTCGTCTGAATGAAAGGTTCGGCAATGCTTCCTCTTGTGAAGCACTCCTATCTATACTGGGGTCATATCGCGGAAACTTGCAAGTCAAAAATAACTTCCGTATTTTCTGCCAACTCGTGGAATGTTCAGAGCCCGAAAGCGCGGTTCGTCTTGCTGGAATTTCCGACTAGAATTTGAAGACGGAGAGACAACAAACGAGACATCCAGTGACGTTTACGATGTTGCAAATCGACAGCATGAGAGCAGTGATCCTCTTTACGAAATATGACGTGTTCTGTAGTTAAGATTTGTTTATGCTCTTTGATATCTGTACAGTCAAGTGGTCAAATCAAACTTGGAGGTTTTACGTGCCAAACCAACGAATAACATCTGGCACGCCCAACGGAGGATTGAGCAATAATTTCGACCACCTAAGAATCTTTTCACGTGAAACCCAAGTGACGGTTACACGGCGCCTTCTCCGCAATAAGCCTCCCTTCAGATTGCAGGCACCCGGGAAAAGATTTCGAAACCACCTCCTGGGGATCAATAGGCCGGCTCTTTGCTTCGGAGCCGCTGAGGCGGCTAGAGTCAAGTTGCACCATGGATAGAAGTTGGTCTGAATATTAGATAAAAGGAATAAAAGGCTGTGATAGAGCCCCGTGTTTCTGTTGGTTTATGGGAACATGTAATGGCTGCAAATAGCCTGCTATGTTTTTTTTTTAGAATGCGGACTAGAATCTTGGGATCAGCACGCGAATGCTCCCCCTCAATGTTGTAAGTGAGTGAGCTCAGCCGTGCGTTCCCAAGAAGTAAAGATGGGCTGTCGTTTGCAAGCGTATTGAGATTGGTTTCTTTCCGATGCGTAATTACTTCTTCCTCGGGAATCGATATGTTAACTGATTAAATTGATGTGTTTCTGCGGGGTAAACATCCTGGAATTTTAAAAACTAGAAAGTTTGATGCAATGCCCACCCCTCTCCCCTGAGCAATGCCACTGTACTCCTTTGATCTTGCTTTAGTGTTTTGATTATCAATGATTTTGAGCGATGTTTGTTCAGTAATAGTGTATATGTAATTTGCAGAACGTATATTATTTCTCTTCAAGTGGCCACCGAATTGTATGTGCATGCGGGTTGGAGCATATATGTCGTAGCACTGCCTGATAATGGTGAGAACAAAAGAACCGTAACAAACACCATTTTCCAGCACATGTCTTTTTCCTATTTTTTTTTTAATTTATCATACGCTTTCAAGTTGCGAGTAACAAGTGCAAAAATAAATATGACTGAAGAGAGGGTGTCTGATAGAGCGTTGACGAGGAAGTCAGAATAGTAGTGTCTGGGGTTTGGAACGAGAATAGGAGTTGATGGATACGCCAGTTTACCCTGTGTATGTAACGATACTCTCGCATGCAATGAAGTGGAGGAGAACTGAACGCGAGAAAGAGCACACATGTGTGTTCATACAACGCATGCTATCAAAATGCATATAATATTCCCAGGCCCAGAAGAGCATATGTGGATCACTCAATCCTCCGTAATTTGCCCACACTCCAAGATAGAGCCCTATATAGCGTACTCCCGGAATCCTGAGTAAAAGCGCCGCCAATCTGGTATTTTATTTACCTGGCCTGTGTCTAATTTTGTAAGAGTTAATTTTCATGTACGCTTTTCCCCGTTCAAACTGGGTTTCTAAATGTAGTTTTTTGTTTTGCTTTTCCTTAGGCTGTTTTGTGTACAGTCGCTGACCGGGTTAGAACGTTGGGAATGTTCTCCAGTGGTTCCGCTCCCTGAGCGAGCTTCCCACTTTTAATAGCCCTCTGGCGTCTCGTTCGCCTCGAGTGCGCACGCGCGCTCCAAAGCACGACAGAAGGCAACGAGCGCGTGCTGGAAGCGTGGCATCAAAAGTAGACGCCTTGCCGTTCTTATCCTCTCCATGACTACAGCTATGCTATACTTTCCCCACCACTCTTTGGGAGTGGAAATTGATATACTAATATTTTATCTTCGGTAAGACTTATCTTTTAATGGTGAAAAATATTATTACCTCTCCTAATGCGGAGCGCAAGTTCGTCTGCTTCCTTTGCAGGGGCTGTGGTTACGTCAGAACGCTGAGCTCTGATTGGCTCTGATTGAAGGATAGTGGGTAGACCTCAAAGCAAGCTATCTCCAGGTCCAACCACTATCCTTCAGTCAGAGCCAATCAAAGCTCAGCGTACTGACGTTACCACAACCCGTGCAAAAGAAGAAGAAAACAAACTTGCCCTCTGCATAGCTTTTTTACTTTTAAAAATGACGCGCAGAAAATAAACTGTGACGAGGTCGGGAGAGGGTGGCCTGAACAGCGCCAAGAGATGGCGATATGGATTAACAGAACTCAAGCAGAAGAAGGCGAAGGCAAGATAGACCGGGAGAGAAGAGAAAGAAGGAGGGGACCGCGAAGGTCACGAACTGCGAACGTTACGGATATACCTTGGATATAAAGGAGTGTTGTCAGTGTCTCAGCCTCACAAAACAATCTTCCAAAATGTACAATGCCGGGGCCTTTTGCCATAGCGTTTCCATGTTCTAAAGCAATCAGCGCTAATAAATTATTCGTTACATCAATAAATAATCTCCGTACACTTGCAACTGAAAGAAACGTTTGCCGCTAAGAGAAGGAAAATAAGTATAAATAGTAAAAACACGCAAACAAAATCTGGAATCCGACGCCTCCTTTCGGAGAGCTAATTACGAAATGCATATGGGAATGAGAGGTGAGATGTGGAAAAGAAACAACGGAGATTTGTCTTTTACATTTGATGACTTAAATTCTTATAATCGATTACGAGAAAACATAATTCGTTTCAAATTCCTCTTTATCGTCATGTGGACTCTCGTTGCGATCTATTACGCGGAAAGCTCAGCGCCGATCTAAATCCCAAAAAAATGCAAATGTAATAAGACACACACAGTGACAACATAAGACTACGAGATCGGTCGAAGCATATTCTAGGCGAAAAACAGATAAGCTGTTCAATCCCATTATGCCATTATGCTGGAAATTCTCAGCGAAGAAATATACTAATCCATGTGCGACAGATTGCGAAAATGTATTAAATCACGGAGGTGCATATGCAAATCAGTCCCAACTTTATGTCTACATGTAAATTCTACTCGCTTTCCAGATTTCATGTACTAAATATAAAGGGAGCGAAAAAGGAATGGCAATGGAGTGGAGGAATAACGCGATAAACGAAAACACCCAGACGGAAGAATCCGGAAATGAAAAGTTTTGACTCATTCGTTGAAAAATGGAGGGGCTTACGGAGGAACCGGTGAGCGAGCAATTTGGGAAGTCGGAGGAAACTGCAGTCTGTCATTGCGCAGCGCTGGGTCGGAGATTTTAGCATACACACACAGACGTGGAAAAGGCGGTAAAATAACAAATGAAACATCACCGCAACGTGCCCCTGCATAAAATGCGAAGAGAGGGTGAAAGACCTCCAACGTCGCGCGCCCTATTTTGTTTGTCGAAACGAGGGAACATCAAAGACAAAACGTACAAAGAAGTGAATAAAATACAATGAAAGAGGCGCAAGAACTCACCATATTGCGACTTTGGTGACGACGGCTGCTGAAGCGGATAAGAGAAGATACGATGTAATAATAAAATACCAAATGTTAATTAACAAAAATTAACTAAAATAGGCTCTTGACTATACAACGTCATTCAATCAGTTCTTAAACAGTTTGGGGGACTATGCATAAATGCCACTGGACGGAAATCTGCTTACACACTACTGATGTGCATTAAACAAAAGACTAAAAAGAATTAGATTAGCGCGATGGAACCCTGTTCTTAAGAACATAATGCATTCAAGATGATACGTACGGGAGTTAGAACATAGCTTTTGTTCAACTGACATAAAGAACAAGACAAAAACAAATATTGCTTCAATCGTCACATTCAGCATCCGCCTCCTGGGGAGCTAATAAATATAGACTACCCACAAACTAAATTGTCTTTTTATTTTATGAAAGAAAAAACAACATCACCGTCATATGTTAAAAACTTTTCCTGCCGGAAGTGTCATCATCTTCATCAATTCTTTTATCCTTGGATGTTGATCGTAGAAGTTGATTAACTTTCTATTACCAGTATCAAGTAACAAAATGGTAAGAACAAATCACTCGTTCTACTTCAAAGCAGACACCTTTGAAACGATTGTCCCTTACAGAATAAAAAACACACGAACTTCAGCGAGGTGTTAGCCCTCTCAAGCAATCTTCGAACAAAGACCCTTTCAAATTAGTTCTGCGCCTCGAAATTAGGCAGGAGTTCCAAATTCGATGAGCGGAAGGAGAATGCGGCTCTTAATTAACACGACGAAACAAGGCGGGGGGACGAATGGGCTCTTCTAAATCTGAGAAGGATGGAGGCACCCGACCACGGGCCAAAATCGTCTTCCGAGGTGCCAACCGAGATAGACCCACCAAATTGGAACCGTGGCATGTTAAGCCGGCGCCTCATGATGGAACTGACAGGGCTTTGCTTGGATGATGAAGTCTTCGGCTTCAACCAGGTGCCAGCTCTTACCAGCTTTACCTAAGCCCTCATTATCTTCTTCCCCTTACGACTTCCTGGCAGACTAAGCTACTATAACCATGTAATTATCCTCTAATTATGCAGCTTGCGGACGGTAAGAAGCGAAAGCGGGATTTTGATAGCTTTGTAGAAGATTTCGGAGTAAGCGAATTTATATAAAATTCCTAAAATTGGAGAGCATCGAGCGATTGAATTAAAATTAGTTTCTATTTGTTCGCTTCATTGTTTGTATTTCATTTAAAACTGGTATTGATAAGTGATTTGTTTCTTTAACATTTTATATTATGATTTTTTTTTCAGTATCCCACGGTCTTGTCTATATTTAAAGTGTAGTATATGCAATATATTTTTAGCTGTTTATATGCATGAAATTACGATTCCTGTATAAAAAATAGGTTTTCGACAAGAAAACGATTAAAATAAAATAAACTTTGTGTACAGTTCAGGCTTATACCAACGGAATCTTTGTCTGAGGGATCAACCGTAATTTGTCATTTTACGAAGTAATACGATTAAGCGATATGGGATCTATAAAATGCCACACGAATCCCACTAATCTTCGTCATCGCCAATATACAACGATTTTGAAACAGCTAGACTTATTGCATTCTTAGCGAAAAACAAGTTTTTGCACTTGTCGACTATTATTGTGGTTAGTTTCAAAAAAGCTGTTAATTACCACGACTAGAAGTATTTTTTTATACTGAAGTGGATGCTATATAAAGCACCTTCCAAGAAAACTGAGTTTTGAACAGACTTCTGCAGTTTTTAGTCCCGTGAATTAGATTATCGCGCTTGGGCAGAATTTAATGTTAAGAGCTTTTATTTTGGATAAACAAAAACACGCAGAGATTGCCGCAGGACACGCGGATGAGCCTTTCTACCGCCCGTGGTCTGTCAAAAGCATCGTAAAGCCATTGGCGGCATCTCTCAGTCAGCTTAGTGGTGAGCACGGTGGCGGTGAGCAAAGGTCAGCTAACCCAGCTGATGACGCCACTTTCGCTAGTTTTTCCCTCCGCTCTCGCGCTCTACTGCGCTGGACCCGAAAAAGCAGTTGGGGCTGAGGCCATATTTTTATTGGCGATTACGTCGCTCATACTGATAAACTTGAATTAAAGATTTAGAAATAATTTTTAAGGTGCCTGCAATCAAACTTTCACAGATTAGTTTCCGAAATCATAAAATTCGCCAAAGTCCATTTAAACAAGCCATGAAACGATGCTATGCTTGAACGATAGGTGATTTTCACAAGCATACTGACACAGGGACACAAGCTATTATACTCACATGCAACGTTACAGAAGCTTCTTATGACGAATTCCACTGTCCGTATTCGAAGGAGCCGGGACCGACTTTTCTGGAGCGCGCCTTTTTCGCTGAACGATCGGGATCGAGAAAGACGTGTTAAACTCGTCGTTTTTGGATAAGCTCCCTCTCCAGATCTCGATCCCGATCTGAGATAAAGTCACTCCGCATGTTTCGGCTGATTCAGCCGGAAGCCAGGCTGGCCAGCCCTCGGCGCGCACACGTGACGTCCTTTCTTGCCGGACTTCTCGCCTCGGAAGAATTCGTAATGGCCGCTCGCGAAGTGTCGTCCGTTTTACTGCAGCTGCTGCTTGATCAGAGTTCGTCGTGAAGTTGTTCCAGCAGGATCTCCAGCAGCAGCGGCTCGAGTAGCAGCGACGACAAGGATTGCTTGTATGACCCGCATGAATTCGACTGTATTTTCGGACCTCCGCAGAAGAGGCCGATGATCGAGATGTATGTACTTGGACACCGTTCACGAGTATTCCGATGAAGAGGCAAGTAGGACATGCTGTTGCACATCGCTCATCGACACGTATCTTTCCCATCATGATTAACTTCGCTCGCGCGTTGAACACGTGTTGTTACCGCGGCGACTGCAAAAACATGTGCTTGGAGATCCGGGACCGCTGGAAGGGTATTCCCGGGAAGGTGAATGACGGGAAGGCATCCGCCGATCCCGGATGCAGTGGTCATGTTCGTTTGGGTATCCGGAGGCGGAGCCACTTCGTTCGGATCGCGTGCTTCATCCCGGATTTGGTCTACTGATCCCGGCGCGCTCCAAAAGGACCAAGCAGTGTGTTTCTCTTTTCGGTCGATCTTTCGCAAATGTCTGTCAACTATTGTCACTCACAACTTAAGACACGAGGGGCGCGGTCAGTTCGCAACGTCTTATTATCGCTCTTTAGCCAATCATATTGCGGCATTAATTAATAAAAGTATCGAAGAACAAATCAGGAAGCCAGAAGCTAATCACAATATGAAACACCCTACGTTTGTTTGCCGCGGAGATCGACCTGGCGTGACGATAGTCGAGCTAGGATCATGTGTTGGACATGAGCACTGCACGGGTACATGACTCGGGTTCGGACACGACGTATCCAGTGGCCGACATTCGGATCGGGGCTTGTGTCAAATTGTTGCGTGGACGGAATTTACCTGACTCTAAAGATCATCGGAGGACAGCTTGAACCTCGTGCATTTGCCAGCCCCAGAACGTGGCGCTGCACGGCTGTTTATCGTCGAAACCAAACTACGTGGCCACTCGTCTCGTCAGCTTAATCAACGGAAGGTATCATTACTGTTTCGCATCCTTTTAACTTTAGCTCGAAGTCGAGGCCCGTGTAAGTATGCTGAGACAATTCTTGAATGTGCTCAGCGTGATCCACGCATTCTTCCCAGGAAATTTGTTTTTCGAAAAAAATAAACTGATATATTTCGGTTTCGGTTCGAATGACAACTTAGGTTTAACTCGCATTGTCAACGATTCCAGCTTCGTAATTGATGTAGACCCAACAGGATTTCTTTGCGTCACCATCACGTTTGTTTGCCAGGTGACAGCGGAGCTTTATGAGCTGTTATCTGAACTTGGTTGAAGTCATCATTCTGCTGAAGCCATAATTTGGTAAAACGTTTTCAATTGGGTGCGCATTCCAGTATGGCATAATTCGCAGCCGTGCTGGGCGTTTCAATCTGGCTTCACTTTCAGATAGACTGAAAGTCTTAATACGGCTATAGCACCTTAATGCTGCTCAAAGGTTTTCGAAGTCCTGAGCAACTCAGTTAGTCCTTAGTTTAGTTCAAAAGCAGAAATATCTCGCTCTGGAGCCTTGATTTGAAATGAACTAGTACGAACCGTCTAGAAGGCTTCCCACGCATGGTTGTTAAAACTTGTTTTTGACCAATTAATATTGCTGTTTTGTGTTATTTTTTTTCATCGATTCTGCTTGCGCGAATTAAGTTCGTGCTTTGAAATAAAATGGTGCGTTACGTTAATTGGTACTAGGGACTTGTGGCTGGCATGCATGTGTCACGAAGTCTTCCAAAGTGCGCGAACTTGTTGATCTGAAATTAAATTGCTAAAAAAAGCCCGTGCGTCTACGTTCCCGCAGAACACTCGAAGAGCCAATCCCCGTAACTTATGGAGGCAGCTCAGCGAATGACGATACCGAAACATATGTTTAGGCCAAAAAACGCAGTCTGAGTTGTGACATTAAGCAATGCAAAACGTCACGCTTGCATTGCTTAATGTCACAACTCAGACTGCGTTTTTTTGGCCTAAACATATGTTTCGGCATCGTCATTCGCTGAGCTGCCTCCGTAAGTTGCGGTGATTGGCTTTCCGAGTGTTCTGCGGGAAAGCGGACGCACGGGCTTTTTTTCGAGTGTGCAAGCATACTTCGTTCTTCCGACTAAATTGAAAACACATCAGCCAAATTCAGTTTTAAGCCCAGCTTAAGTTCTCGTTCCATTGACCAAAACCCAGATGGAACGTCCAGCCAAATTCAAATTTGTTTATAAACGTCGGGCTTCAATAAATGTGAAACTCAGTGAAACATAGACTTCATCCGAATTGAGGTATAACCGCTTTCATGTACTATCGGAAACAATATGAGCGTGAACGCGCCACCGCGACGACAAGCGGAGGCGCGTTCACGCTCATAATGTTTCCGATAGTACATCATTAAAACAACTACGCGCGACGTAACATCGGGTGAAGCAATTATTTTTATATTCAATGACTCGTTGTCGCTTTTCCACCCAACCAACAAAGCCGAAAAGAAGGAAAAAAAAAGGCCCCTTTTCTATCTCATGCTTGGCTGGACTGAAACTCTCGAACAGCTGCATCTTGGAGCGCCGAATGCTTTAACAACCACCCACGAAGTGTTTAAGAAAGACCAAGTTGGCCTAGAAATGCGACCGAGCACGCATTAAGCACTCCCAGAGTCTCGGGTACAAATGACTGCTCATTCTAGGTGTGAGGCTTGCTCAGTCCTCTTGACGCTTCTTCAAGAAGGACCTCCCAAGCAAATCTGCCTCGAAAACACTGCGGAGCCTGTGTGCGCCTCTGGGAGTCCCCAAAGCCGCTACTTCGGCCCCCACGTGCCCGCCCTTTACGTTTCTTATTTACTTATTTATTCATTTATTTATTGTCACTTTTTAGATACGGAAACAACCAAAAAAGAGGCGCCTACTAAAAGAATCCTTTACGCCATCTCTGGGGAGCCGCTTTGTTTATGCGACGACCAACTCCTTCCAGCTCGAAGTGCCTTTGGGAATGAGGAGGAAATGCGCAAGTTATGGAAGAGCTCCATCCTTGTTCTTCGTGTAAACAAAGCAGCCGAGTTTAGCTTCCGCTTTTTTTTTTTTTCCTGTTGTCTTGAATCCTACGTTTCATTTTTATGCTACGGTAATATTTGACATATCTAAATTTGTAGCAATTTCTTATTTTCCTTTTACTCGACACTTCAGTTCCTTGAGGTAAAAAGTGGTAAGGACATTATACAGAATAGAAGCGGGATTCTGCAAGGCAATGCAGCAGGGAAAATAGACAAAATAAAGTTAAAAAGAACTAGAAGCCGATGGTGATAGTGAAGAGGCACTCGGGAAACAAATTTCAGACGTACAGAGTTTCTCAGTGAAGATTCAAGGAGGGCGTGGTTTCTTCGCAACTTAGAAAAGCGAGCCTGGGGAATGAATGTGGGTGAATAATCAAGAAACGCAGGTGTGCATCTCTACTGCAGTGCTACTGATGCCTACAAAAGACATTGTCCTTTTTCATTTTTTTTTTTTGCTAGTGCAACTTTTGTGTTATGTTTATCGAGCAGAAACGACTCGTTCAGCTTTTTCCCGGTTTTGGCTATTACTACCAAGCGAGAAGAATCTTCGGTATCTCTTCCGCTATTAGAGCTTATTTCACGCTATTTTAGAGACTACTTGGCGCCGCTGTTTCATGTTTCCTTTCGCTGGCTCGTTTGTACTACCATCGAAAAGATATGCTTTACTCCGGGGAGCAGAAATTGGTTTGTCGTTTAAAGAGGGTGTATCCGATTCAACCAGGACGTTTTTTCAACTCGATAGCAAACTCCCAAACTCCTCCACATCTGGATATTAGTGGTGAATAGAAGAAATTTACTTGCCTTTGTTTAGTCATTACTATAATTTGTTTAAAAATAACTTGGAGAATTACTGCACTCCACCAAGTTAGTTAAAATACAAAAAAAGGAAGTGCATGTGATTTTTAATGTGAATTTTTCGGAAACACGTATACCACACAAATTCAGCACACAGTCAACATAAAATAATTTCACAGCGAGGCTACTAAGATGCTAGTTTCGTGCTACGAAGTAACTCCTAATTACATTTATAATTCGAGATACTTTACTAATCAGACAGGGTGAAAGAGGGGCCTATATCATTTATCCAGTTCAAAACAGACAGACAAACAAACAAACAAAACGAAGGCTGGCGTCGCAGGCGTCGATGGCGGCGAAACAGCAGCTGTATAGAACGGTGTGGTGCGAGCGCGACTGACTCCGGCTTGCCACGCGGAGCACCTTTTGTAGCCGCATGGGTTTCTGGAACGTTTGACCTAGAACGTTCGACGTGTAGAACATTCGCAACTCGATCAGAGAAGAAATTTATTGAATTTGCGAGGACACAAGGAGAAAGAATAAATGAAAGTACATTCCGCTCGCTGAAATCGAACCCCGATCCTCAGCGCGATAGCCAAGCACGGTAACCATTCGGCCACGTGCACGCGCTCGCTCAGCGACGTGCGTGGTAATATACAGGCGTACAAGATATGTTTGCAGGTTCCCGTTATGTGACAAACGCAATGTTTACCGGAAATGACTCTTCGCTGAGTAAATAATGTCAAACACGACATCGGTGCTTCTTTGCATTTTGCTGCTTAGGCTATTTCCCCAAACGAATACTTTTCGCTTTCAATAAATGTTCATTAGGTATAACTGTTTAAATCAAAGGGAATGGGAACTGGACGACAAAGAGGCGATTGATTTTTTTGCTTACTTTTGCTTCTGATAACAGTACAGCACTCTGTACAAGCGCACTGCTCGGTCATTTGCAATGAAGATGACGCTGCGCTACTTGTGCAACGCGCTAAGTGTAAACCATGTTCTCCCTGTGCCTGCCACTTCCGCTATGATAAGTTGATCACAGCACACTACAGTGGCTGTCGTTTTTCAGCATTTGCTAAAAAGAAAGACTTTCGGGACGACTATTATACCAGCATCAATTCCTCTGATTACTAGTTTATAATGGACGCTATATTACAGGGAAATTAGATTAGCAATTTAACTGCGATGTCCAAATTGCCGCATAGTATCAGAAAGATAAGGCGCCCTTTCTAAGAAACTCTCTTCTGTCTAATTTGCTAACACGAGCTTAACGTTTCTTGATTCAAGAATATATTTTAGGGAGCGCCAGATGGAGAGAAAAGTGCAGAGTCTTGTCTTACCCATGGTAACATGTAGGATAAGAACAAGGCATGGTTTCTCGGAACCCATGTCCACCAAAAACCAAGTTTATTTTTTCTTAAGCAGCGGCCACCTTTTTTTTTTTTTGTAGCAATTCATATTATCAACATGCGTAAGTTTAAGCGACAGACCGAAAACAGGGTTCGGGTAGAAATAACCAAACCACGTTCCTAACTCATATTTAGTCGCGGCGGCTTCATTCACGGCCGACTGATGTTTTCTTGAGCAATATAAACGTAGGCGCAACAAAGTGGAGAAATATTCAACTCCTAATTTCCATAGTCAACTTAAAGGGAAGATCGCGATTTAGTTAAAATTAATTGAAAGTCAATAAATTTTTAGAATTATCCCGTTCGTTCTAATTATATATCTACATATATCTAAGTTGCCACCTAAAATTTAAAAAAAAAGTTAAAGGGTCGCTCAAAGCAAAATAATTCAGCACTTCCCACATACCAGCTGGCACAGTCATAAAGACACAATTTTGTGAATGTTGTTTGCAAAGACACACAACGTTATCTGCGACTTGCGTAGCTTCGGAGCTGGAAAGGCAGAAAGGGATTTCAGTAGCGTCACTTGACGAAACGCTGACAGCAACAAAGGGACGAAATCTAAAATAACGGTGGAGTCAATTACCATAAAGCTTTCTCCGGTACCGAAGACCAAAGTCAATACCGGGATGTCTCTATTAAAAATAAACGGCCATAAGTACAGGGGCAAACATACTAGAGAGTAATTCCACTGTAATTAAAATAAAATGCTAGGCAATCCACACATATTTGTAACAATGCTGCACAACAGCAAGGCGATTCCTGCGAACGTCTTCAGTTAGAGAATGTCACAAAACCACTGCAAAGGTTAAAGTCATTCGCTGCTATGTTGTTGATGCGTAAAAAAACAAATGTAGCTTGTTGACCGAATTCAAGCAAAGACGAGGTTACCTATGTTTCGACAGCAAAGTGCAGCATGAATATTATCTAGAAGTTCTTAATTTAATGGTACTTTATGTATGATTAAATTTAAAGTGGGTCACTCACACTGTTCTGATTGCTTGGATGCATTTGAGTTTCTGGTCATTGATTTCTGATAACCTAGATAGAGCTTCCTGCCGGTCCTCATTCAATGAATGCGGCCAAAGGAAGTTCTTGATCGGCTGTCTTACCTCAAAGCAACATCAGCGGCGCAGCATTCAGACAAATTCATTAGACGTTATAAATGTTTACACAACAAGAGGTCATCTAGCCCTTGGGATTTGGCGATAGTTAGTTGTTGGCCGAAAGTGTGCTGATTTTCAACGGCTCTGCACTTTTGCTGAACGTTTCTCGGCTTTTACGGGCCACGGCCAACATTTAAACAAAAATATATTCATAAAAAACGGTAATAGGACACAAAACGTGTCCTACAGCACAAAATAATTCAGTTTCCCTACGCAGCACCTAGATGGATGAATGGATGCGCACATCTATACCTGTTTTCACCTCAAGAACTGAAGTAAAACAAGTCCGGCTCCTCGCGGAGCATTACTAATTTCCCCCTTTATGTGGAGAATGAGCATTTTAGATTAGATAAATGTTTTCTTATCAAGAGGTACGCGTTCCAAACGCCAAAAGCATCGCCTTTTTCTTTGAGCAGCAAATCTCGTAAGAACTACTTCACGCTGCGTATGAACAATGCGCGAAACCTACTTTTTCTTGAGGTGAAAACGGGTAGAGACCCTTTAAATGGGGCGGCGACCTGTGGCACACAACCATACTCTTCAATATCAACAGTTAATCTCTACCAAATATACGCGTACAGAATATAGAGGTTAAGCCTCCTAATGGCAATGCTACTAAAACTGATGACCCGTGTGACAGAATTGCCTCTTCGCAAACGCATGCGCGCACATTCCGTCCAACGAATCAACTGAAATATATAACAAGACAACGACCATTCTTCCCACGACTTACGCCATCAGCCCGATAACCTGTGCTTAGTTATCGTGAATTCATAACGCCTATAATGCCAACGTTGTTTTTAAATTTCACTGCCTTTGCTAAACCGGTCTCGCCCTCGGTAACTGTAGGGTGAGCTAGGCCCTTTGCCAAAGAGTATCAAATATTCAATCATCTGCTCTCCTCCCCACACTTCAGACACTATAATTATCTATATTCTAATGGCTAGCTCTGCTCACTGCAATTCGTAACACTCCCGTGCTGGTAGGAACAAACATGATCTCCTTTCAGAATTGTGGTACATATGTTATCTAGCGCTATCCATTTGAAAGACCTATATGTATTCAAAATTTCGTTCTGGCCACGATGCCATCTAGGGAGGTGACGAACTTTGTGTTTATCCGACAGCGGGTTTGGTACACTAGCTTGCGGATTATTTAAAATTGAATTATTTTATATGTGTCTCAGGTTGCCATTAATGTGTGTATTTCTCTTGGATACTTGTTGCAACTAAAGCCTCCAGAAATGTTTGGGATTCTCTAGCAACTAACGTCAAATACGCCAAAGCACAAAAACCGTGCCTCGTGCAGTTCTTGGGGTTAAATGGAGGCGCAACACTCACTCGGGACCCGTGGTCTTCGCGTTCGCACAACAATAATTGTCGGTACTTGAAACGAATGCGAAGCAATAATTTGTTTAAAGGGCATGATGGAAAATCTGATTGGTGTATTTGGAACAGTTTTAAAGCGAATTTTTGTATCTATCTCCCTGGCCATGCAAGAACGCGCACGCATCTACCGCGCAGAAGGCTCGAGCATGCAGTTCATTTGGATTGCTCAAAATCCACCAAAGCGATACCACATTAGTTTGCATCTTCAATCTTAAGCCCGATTTAGATGGTGACATTTTGCTTGCATTTTCGCAACTCTTATCTTTGAGCACTTTCTTTTTGCCGCATTCAGACTACACCATGTCATAAAAAAATAGGTTCGTAAGTTACAATAGTAATGAAAAAATGAGCTCGTGGAGTCCGATCCCAAAGCACTTGACACCCACACCACCGACTTAACGCGACAGAAGAGCGTCACGAACAGGCGGCAACACAACCCTATATTTTGTAAAAATATATCTGCCAAGAACCACTGGAACCTTCGAGAGATAGTTTTTTTGTTTGTTTGTTTTTGCATTCTACGGACAAACACCGGTAATGTTCGCAAGAAAGCCGCTAGAGCTAGGATTATAGTATCGAGCCAAAGTGGACTACCGCGCCCATTCCTCCGACCTGCATCAGAATCTCCGTCACCTAGGTTGACGCGAGCTGCGGTTCAAGCTTCGAGCAACTGCGGACCCCATCGATCGTCGGCGCTCGTTTGAGGTGCCTCGACCAGCTGACTTCATTAGGGCGGCTCAAGAGGCCTCGCGGGCCAACCGCCAACACACGCTTCTACCTGCGACGCCTTTGTTCGTGCCGGATGAAGGACCGCGAGTCCCCCACCGCCAAGGTCGGAACAGCGTCGTTCTCAGTGTTGCGAACGGGGCTGCCACTTTGTCACCATTTATCTTCCGTGCACCTGCAATTAGAGAAACGCATAAATTTAGACGTCCGGAGAAGTGCTTTCTGGGCGACTGTTGTACCAGCATCAATTCCTCTGATTACTAATTGATGACGCACGCTATATTAGAGGCACCAAAGATTAGCAATTTAACTGCGATGACCAAATTGTCACATAGTAACAGAAAAATAAGGCACCATTTCTGACCAACTTTCTTCTGTTATTTATTGCTGCATTGGTAATAAGTTAAAAAATAACAGAGAAAGAAAATAAAGTACGGAAAGGCAGAGAGGTTGTCTGGGCCAAAGTTTTTTTACATATTGGACTGGCGGACTTTATTGAGGGTTCTCAATTTCGGGAGCTGTTATGGCGCGTTTACACCATCGAATTCGCGGACGGATCCGCGCAGGTAGAAAATGGATTTTGGAGGTGGGTGGCGTAATTGACTCGTGGCTGGTGAAAAATAGTTTCAGTTCGGGATTCATATCCAGATGTTCAGCCAGCAACCAGTGGATTTCACCGCCTGCTCGGATAAGCCCGCGAATCCGCAAGTGTGAACGCGCATTATACACTTATTGGGTGGTATTGGTTCATTGCTTGTTGATATGCTTTCAAGAACATATCGGTTATTTCTGAATAGCTATAAAACCACCTTAGCGGCACTTCGGGTAAAAATTAAGTTGAAGAACGTAGTCGCTTAGCGTGCACTCTCAGCAACACTTTCTATTTGCTCTAAGCGGGAACTATAAGAATTATAATAATCTTTATTTTAATTGTCCACAAACAGCTGATGGCCTTTTGTGAGGTACACATTTGCGGACATAACACAGGAAAGCAAACCCATTAAAATAAATCTACACAGAAGGAAATGCGCTGAATGCAAAAAGCATGAACAAGCACAAGTTCGCCCTTAAGATTGCGACTAAAAGTTGACATATGTCACTAAATATGTCTAGCCGTGAAGAATCGATGTTGTTAAATTCATCTTGCACTCTTATCAGCGGTGATGTGACAAAAAATGTGAGCGGGTAAAAGAGGCAGTGACTACGGCTCGAACGTGATGGGGCATGGAAACAAATTGAGCTTAACATAACAGGGGAGTCGACGATCCCATTCGCAACCTTATACAAAAATAAGATATCCCGATAACGTCGTCTATCAAACAGAGAAGATAAACCAAGCTTCGCAAGCAGCCCTTCGTAACTATAGTACCACCTAGGTCTAAAGAATCGATGGTAAACAATAGCGATAAAACGATTTTGAACTCTCTCAATAGAGCATGATTCAGTATGCCTTAAGGAATTCCAAACAAGAGATGCAAACTCAAGTTTTGAGCGACCTTGACAGCTATATAAGCGAAGGTAACATGTATGCGAAGGAAATTGTCTTGTGCAGCGAGAAAGTGCTTCCAAGGTTCTAAGGGAGGCTTTACAAGCGACAAACACATGGCGACTAAAGTTCAACGCCATATCCATAGAAACTCCAAGATCACGAATAACACTAAT
Source organism: Ixodes ricinus (assembly GCA_037355805.1). NCBI lineage: Eukaryota > Metazoa > Arthropoda > Arachnida > Ixodida > Ixodidae > Ixodes > Ixodes ricinus. The sequence continues at coordinate 411 of JAZHYW010043714.1, read as the reverse complement.
GCGCTCGATGACGTTGCTGTCGAGAACATATAAAAGAAAGCGGGTCTCGTTTTCTACGAAGACTAATTGTTTTTGTCTTCAATTTGTTCAGCAAAAGGGTATCATCGTAACACCACTTAGCGAGTTCACACACATCATTCCGAATAAGTGCGCACTCAGAATGCGAACGGACCTGAAGAAACATTTTTATATCATCTGCAAATAATAGCACTGGAATTTTTAACCAAAAACAGAATGTCAATAACAAAGCACAAAAACAGAACATGGCCTAAATTATTCTTCTGGGCACACTTGAAGACGAAAACAAGGGTTCGGACATAAATACTGAAACACGAACGAAATTCGTACGACCAAAGATATAACTTCTAAACCAATAACAGTACGTCGAACAGAGCCCATAGTCATCCAGTT